>JAPYYW010000520.1:0-88445 GCA_030522545.1 Cremastinae sp. A BG-2022a | reverse complement strand
ACCTTAAAAAATTCGCAAAATTTTTCGAATTTTTTTTTTTCGATTTTAAGACCTTATTCGATCGGAAATTTCCTGTAGATAACGAAAATGCTACTTATTTAGGGCGCAATCCAAGAATTCATATCGAAAAATTGAAAATACTGATCCAAAAGTCAGTTTTTTGGCTTTTTCGATATGAATTCTTGAATTACGCTCCGAATACGTACCATTTTCGTTATCTACGGAAAATTTCCGATCAAATAGGCTCTCAAAATTGAAAAAAAAAATTAAAAAAATTTTGCGAATTTTTGAAGGGGTAACACTGGGGTCTCGTAGACCCATGAAAATTTCAATCAGCGATATCTTCTCTTTTTTTCGACCAAATTAACTTTATTATAGGTAATTTTTGCAAAACGAAGCGAATGGCGCAGGAATCACATTAAAATATCAATTATTAAAAAAGTTATGACGTGTTGAAGATAGTCATTTGTCAAATATTTTCAAATGTTCCGTTTTCGCTGCAATTTCGGAATAACAAGTATATATAAGCATTATTCTGTTAAATACAATGTCTATAAAAAATTTCGAGTCAATCCATCGTCCAGTATCTAAGTTTCGTGGACACAAACATACGCAAGCTAAATTTTTATATCTAAGAAGACATTCAATTATCAATCATTGAGATCAAATGAAACATGGCGTGAAATAAAATGAATTTATTAGATAAAATAATCATTTTATTGCGATAAGTGCTTGATAAAATTATTAAAAAAATATCAAGCATAATACATTTAAAAAAAAATTACCAATACTAAACAATTACGAAACATGTTTTCAGTATTATTATTTTACAAATATAATAAAATGAAAACGTGCATCGTTGATTACAAATTGAAACAATAATTTATGAAAAAATGTCAGAATAATGTATTTTTTCAGAAAAGTTGTCATTCTGAATAATTACCGAAAATGTATCCGAGTTTATTAGCAAATAATCTCTGGCAGGCACGAGTGTTATCGTTGTTTGAATCCATATTTGAACGACACGATAAATGGAGCTTATTATCAGTTCAGTAGCTAAGGCGTCGATGTAGCGGCGAGTTTGACAAAACGATTGACGTCTATTCTCCAAGTATTGGCGCGTGCATTATGCGTCAAGCCTCGTATCTGGCTCATCGCAAATGCAGGTACGTGCTTTTCACGAGTACGAAGAAAACTGCTAATTGCTCCAAGAGCATTAGGCAAATACCTTTCAGTTTATAAAATTGTTCGGTGTCGCGCCAGCCGAGAAGCTACGCAGTGCAAGGACAAAACTCTCGATCACGCTCGGAGCTCGTTCCAATAATCTGCATGCGAATATTTTAAAAACCTCATATACCCAGTCATCAATCTTTTTTTTTCTTCATCGATTCATATGGCAATCGAGAAAACCTTCTCTTCCACACAGTTTTTTTAGGATCTAAATTCGTGAAATATACATTTTTATAATGAATATAGATTTTTTTTAAGGACAGAAAAAAGGGTCTGGTTTTTAATCAGAATTTTATAAAGAGTACTTTTTCCTAATCTTTATGATTGTAGTTCGAATAATGTTCGAAAAGCTCTAATTTTTTAAATAATTGAGATACCAACTGGGTTCCCACACTACTCGCGAAAAAATCCAATGAATCGCACGTAAAGAAATAAAAATTGATCAATACACGTAAATCCTGAAATCTGCTTTAAATCGACTCAACAATCCATTTAAAAAAACCTCAAAATGACATTTAACTATACTTTTTTATCAATCTAGCCGCGATTTCTCGTGAAACGTGTTTGCATAGTCTGTCCCGAAGTGAAAAAAGTTTTCTGCTCCGAGAGCCTTGCGCACTGCTTCGTAAATTGCGAAATAGCTCGTTGAAGCGGATCGGTTGAGACCCGAAATTTCCGATCTAAACGTTGATGCAAAAGACACAATATTGGTCCTGTATAGCGATTGGCAATGGCGAGAGCGAGGACTCTCCTCGTCCGGGCACGTCGTGCGCCTCGGACAAACTTATTACAGTAATAAATATACATATATACTTAGACGTACAGGACGCAGGAGAAGAGCGTCGTTATTGTCGTTGGAACAACTTGAAAGACTTTTCCTCCGGTAGAGTGGCTCGTTCTACGAGAAACTCTTCCGTGGGCTTCTTCAAGTGTACATGTATGTATTTACACACGTATATATGTATAAAAATACATATATATGTATATTATAAAAGCGCCACGGACGAGCAACAAACCGACCGCACCGATCTTTTATTCCCTTTCTCTCTCTTTCTCGCTTTCATAATAAATATAAAGGGCAGCGAAAAGATGGAGAGATCATTTTGGATGCTCTCTTGCAGAAGCTCAAGCGAAGCTTTCAGAGCAAATAACAGCTGCTGCGGAAGCGTTCGTTTCTTCGCGCGCATTATCGTTACAGTTATGTTTCGTTCGCGAAAGCATCTCCAGGGCCAGGCAAATCCACGGCGGAATCCGGGGAGAAAAAAGGGAAAATAAGAGAGCTGGGAGGGGAACAGAGCGCTCCGTAGACGCTTATCCAGCCGGCACACGACTCTTGTGTCATAATTTTGAAAAATACTCTCCGAGTGCCCATATAACCGGAAGTACCTCTCTCACTTGTACATTACTCGACCATTACACACGTTTATAACTTTCACTTCCTCACTGTGAATAATAACGCTCTTTTTTTCATCGAGCCGCTATTTTTTGCTCAAAAATACATCTATATTTCGCGCTTTCATAAAAAAAAACACTTTTGGCTATTAACATCAACGTGTCTCGTCGTAAATTTTTTAATGCATATTGAACAATAAAAATGTCACATAGACATTTTAGTCTGTATTTTGTGTACGAAATATTCAAATTATTGTTAATTTTGTGGAATTTTCATTAAAACTGCTGCGGAAACGCCTCGGGGTGGAAACTCATCGAACAATGAGTTATCGCATATATACACCGCAGGATGACCTTTGAACCGTTCCGTGTACAGAGCTCTTTTTATCTCGCCGCCGCGGTGACCCATCTCTCTTCGTTCCCGGCTTGTTCAACGCCGATAACAACGGTTATAACAATAAGATAATGGAAGTACTTCAATATAAATGAACCTGACATTGGTTGAAAAAATATTTATTCAGAATCTGATCGTCGCGGAGAAATATATTCGT
Organism: Cremastinae sp. A BG-2022a; assembly: GCA_030522545.1. Taxonomy (NCBI): domain Eukaryota; kingdom Metazoa; phylum Arthropoda; class Insecta; order Hymenoptera; family Ichneumonidae; species Cremastinae sp. A BG-2022a. The sequence goes on along the minus strand of JAPYYW010000520.1, from coordinate 85,272 downwards.
ATAACACTTTGCTTCGTTGAAAAATGGACCTTGGCGGATCCAGAAAAAATATTCAGTAAGGAAATATAAATGATAAAAAATACTGAAAAAATTTAATTAGCAAAAATTTCTTAATAAAGAATAATTTCAAAATTACCAGCAAAAAAATTTGATAAAAATTAAATTTAAAACATATACAGTTAAAAAAAAATTAAATCAATTACGAAATAACTACAGAAAAAAAATTCGATGATAACAGAGATTTGAGAATCCCCGTCGTGATCTTAGATGTTTACGTACCAATGGGTTTAAAAAGTGAGATGAATTTTGACACTTGTTTGGGCGTTTTTGTTTTACGGTGGGAAAAAAGGTTGAGTTTTGCTCGGAGCACTCGGCTGCTCGCTCACAGTTGCTCTTCTTACCCGAACAAAAGCTTCGCAGATTTATCGCTTGCTTGCTGTGTTAACTTCGCTCACAGACACCGACGAGCATGAATATGTAAACAATGAGGTGCATACAGAGCCGCGTGTACGCAGTTTGGGGTTCGCTCGTCGCATTATATGCACGCAATGTAAACGCTGTGCGCGCTCATGCGGAGATCGTAAATAAGAGACGCGAACTATGCGCCGAGTATACTATTCCCAGTCGTGAAATAAAGCTTCCTTATTACAGGGCGCGATATTACTTCATTTATTTTTCCTCCCGGCGGGGGGGAGCGAGCCGAGCGAAATTTCATTAGCCCAATTAACGAGTTTAATATTCCGAGCATCCTAAGATCTTAACATGTACGCACGTATGCGAAAGAAAGACGTGACACGTGTATTTTCAACGTACAGAAATTGCGTCGAGATAAAATTTTTTTTAAAGATTGCGCACATATTTCGTTTGCGTATGAGATTTTTTTTAAATAGACGTTTAGTGTTTCCTTTTTCGTTAGCTCGCTATATTTTCTCCATCCGCGGCTCGCCGGGGGATGGTCCAAGAATAATATATACCAGAGTCGTTCGCGGATTCTTTGAAGCTCGCGTGGGCGACTTTACCTACGCGCGGTCTCGAGAGCCGCTCTCTGGCGCACTCGGAAGAAAAAAAAAGAAAAAAAAAGTTGAAAGAATACTCGGCCAAATTTAAAGAGCGTCGTAGGTAATCCTTCTCTGTGACGTATCCCATAAGATTATCGTGCAGGCTTTCTCGTTTTTTTTTATATTCAGAAGCAAAAATAAAAACGTGGAAGTAAACTTTTTAATAATGAAGATTCACGTCTGTTGGAAACCTGAAAAATAGGTGTAAAGTAAATTAGCGCGTCGTTTTGGACGAACTACTTTTATTCTTATTCGTGTTCAAAAATTTTTCGGTATGTGTCCAAAAAATTATCACATAATTAGCGATTCGAATTGTGAGAGGTTCTTAAAAAATTTTCAATTTTTTTCATGTAAATTACATCTTGCAAAAATTTACAATATATTGGAATAAAATGATTGTTTAATTAATTCTTTAAATATTTTAAATAAAACTTATTGTATGCAGATTTTACTGTCTAAAATATTTCATGCAGATAAGTTTTTGGAATTAATACTGTTTCAAGTTGTCAGCCTGCCTCGTAAATTTTATTTTAGTTAAAATTCGGTTTTAATTCAATTTTTAATATTCAATAAAATGATCGGTAGCAAATATCGATATTTTAAAAATGGACAAATATAACAATAGGAGTTTTTCAAAGCATATAAAGTGAATTTTTTCTAATAAAAAATAAAATTTTTTTAATGATCTTTTGAAATTTCGGAATCCAGATACCACGAGTATTTTTTTTAACGCATACTAAAAGATTTTTTGATAAAAGTAAGAGAAAAATTATTAAAAAAAAATACTCGTAATAAAAGTGCATAAGAGTAAACAGTTTACCACTGTGTTGCGAGGAATTCTTCGAAAGTTGCGTGAATCAGTGAAAGACGTTCAAAGTTGCATTTGTGGATCAGAGTCGGATCTTCTGATACTCATATAGGTACGATGCGTCAAAATCGGAGCCCACACGATTACATAGAGAAAATTCGGCGTTTTTCTCTCTCGAACTCTCGATAATGCGCCAATATCTAATCCCTGATGTGTAGAGAGGTATTTCCCAGTCGAGTCGCTAGATGTCGAGCGCGGGCGCTCGGAAATCCGTGCGTGCGTTTCGTCAGGCTTTTCGTCTTATAGCGATAGAAAAGATGGTATATGCTGATGATCGAGCGATGTCTTTCGGGCAATGGTCCATCCGTTTTAGTACGATCGCGACGCCCTGAGACGTTTAATCTTTTCTCTCGCGGAGTTGGTCAGCGCGCGCGGCGAGTCGCGTGTCGCGCCGAGCGATTGCGACGATACAGCAGCGAATTAAAAAGTGACACATTAATAATAACAAGAACAGTGGGCGGACGGAACGAAGGAGGCGCCGGCGGTTGGGACATGCGTGCGGTCTCAGAGGCGACTCGGCAAATAATCGAATTCGAGGAGCTCGTCTCGCGGCTGGATCGCATAAACGATCATCGGAACCGGATCGTCGGCGAGGCGAGCGGCGCCGGATCGTCGAGGTCCTCCTCCCTGGAGCCGGGAGGATTTTCGGGGAGTTCCCGCGCTGAGAACCGGAACGAGAGCCGCGAGGACGCGCGCGTGGCTCGACAGCGTTACGAGGCGGATGGTAGAAGCGCCGAAGAGGCTGCAAGGACGCTCAAAGAGCCGTCGCGGTTCGCATCCGGCTCTCTCGACACCGCGGACGATTACGCGCTTCTCCCGACGGCGACAGCTTCCGGCTTGCTGCTTCCGGACGACGCCGCGTTTCGTTGCTACACTCCGCGATCGGAAGACGGAAAATCGGCGGCCGAAGAGCCGCGAAGCAAGATTTACGCGCGGCCGAACACGGCCGGACAGTTCGCGTCCTATCCCGGAAACTCGTCCGGGCCTTCCGTCGCGTATTTCCCGCCCGGATCCAGCCCCGAGCGAGCCTCGAGCTTCCCGACGAGCGGGTCGAGTTTTTTCTCCTACGGCGACCAGCCGCCCCGCCGCTCGCTCCAGCAGCTCGATCGGCAAAACCCGTCCGTCGATTCGCGGGAAAAACGCGTTCGCGTTAATATCGGCATCGACGACGACCTGCAGATGATCCTCGAGATGGACCCGTCGATCGTCGATCGGCGACCCCCGACACCGCCGATCGTCCCACCCGGACGGCCACCCCCGCCGCCGCCGCTTCCTACCCAACAACAAACCCCCGGAAACGACTCGCGCACCCCCGGGAAAAATTGCCAGATCCTCGATTCGGATCAATCTCGGGCTAATGGGAATTCTCGATCGTCCAGCGCGACGTCCAACCCGGCGACCAATAACGCGAATTCCTCCTCGTTCGTTCTCGTCGGACGGCCACCTCGCGCCACTCGTCCTCAAGGCTGGTACTGGACTCGACAATCGTTCATGCCACTGAGAAAAAATATTCGTTGAATTGATCAAAAGTATATCTAATTTATGCCTGATTAGTTTATTTAAAATTATCATACTCAAAGCATATTTTATTATGTGGAATTTTATGCTTGGAGGATTTAAGGGTGAATTGCAGTGATTTGAAAAATATTAGTGAGGAATATAAGTTTGTGATATTTCATAAATTATTGTAACAAACTTAAAATAAGCTTGATACTTAGTTCAGTCAAGTATTTGCTAAAAATACTCGATGTGCATTCTTTCAAACAAATCTTTGGTCGTTTTAAGTTTATTCAACAAAACTTTTTTCTCAGTGTGTAATTTATATCTGGCAATTTTTGCTTTAACACACATTCATCCACTGTTCTTTTTTAAAATTTTATTTGATGTTTTCTCACTCAATTCATTTGTCAAATTTCGCCTGAAATGTATTTGTTGAATAACCCAGTGGAATTTATTTCACGATTTTTTAACGCTTTAGTTATTTATCGGGAAACAGCTGCACGTGACTCGGGAGTGTTGGGCGCACGATCGTAGCTCGCAAAAACTCGGTACATCGTGGCGAAAAATTCGTAGTGGGATAAAAACACGAAAAATATATATTAACGAGATAAAAAATACGATTTTGTAACAATTAACGAATGCGAGAAATAACCGACTAATTTAGTTTCACGCGCGTTTCGTCACACTACCGCGAGGACAATTTTTACGAGATACCGAGCTAGATAGGCGTCAAATTTATTCAATTGTTTCGGAGAGCGCTTGGCTCCGACAATCTTCTCTTCTCGTGTCTTCTTTCTACCGCGAACTCGCCTCGTTGCCAAGCGTATCACCCGTCGAGCGTATTTACATCCGCCCGAAGCCCGTCGTCCATTTTTTTTCTGAACTTCATAGCCCGTTGACTCGATTTCCGAACAGGTGAACTTTTTCTTATTTTTAACTCGCTGTAAATATACCACGTAATTTTTTCCCCTCTCGCGAACCGCTGAGCACGCTGCGAGAGCTCGCGAAAAAATTAAAATCTCGCGAAATTGAACGATCAAATTACTTTTTTTGTTTACAGTCGGGGTTGTAATCAATTAAAAAGAAATTGTGCAATTTTTTTTAAGGGCTTCGCGATTTTTCCATGCGTGCGAAATAATTAAAGGCGCAACGTGACTTTCTATAGGAATAAAACTCGCAAGCACAGAATAACTTTGTGAAGAGTGTAAATTAAAATGGGGCGTTGGGTGCACACTTTTGAGAATATATAAACGAGAACAACATACCCGTGGAAGAAAGCGAGCTCGCAGGAAAAAAGCGCTCTCCCGAGCCCACCGCGCAGGACTTTTCAAGAATCCGATTATTCGTCTTATTCAAGAAAAACTTTTCGCGGGTATGAAAAAAGCTCAAAAAAATAGCACGTAATAGAATCGCGAGTGAAAATGCTAAACGAGAGAAGAATAAACACGTATCGCGAGTGTCAAGGCTTTTCATATATAACGAAAAACTTCACCAATTTAGAAAAAGATATCAAGACTTGAACTTCAAATATTTTAGAGCGATTTTATTTTATTTATTCGATATGTAGTTCAAATTAAAATTGGACATGACGAAACGCGAGATATTTTATCAAATAGAGGAAAACCGTGTGTGTCTTTTGACGCACTTTTTACGCGCGAGAAAAAGAACATTCTTGGCGACCCTCGAGATTTCTTTCGAGCACCGCCTCCGTAACCGCTGATTTGTTTGTTTTTGGTTTTTATAAACGGTTTTTTTTTGCTTTTCAGCTGTTTCTTTTTTTAAAAGCGCGCGCTCTTTCTCTCGTTCTCGGTTTTCGTTTCGTTCACGCGCGGTCCTTCTCGCCGTAAATATATTTCGTGCAGCCGAGATTTAATCGTTTCATCCCTTCATCGTCCAGTAATTAAAACGGACCCGCTCGAATTAATACGCGGTGCGCGAACCACGGGTTCAAGCACCGTTTTTTTCTTCCTCTCGTCTTTACTTGTTTCTTTTTTCCTACTGCACGCCCTTTCGTCGTGTTTTTCCTCGCGGCCCCGCACGCTTTTCTCGTGCGTTTTCTCCACCGAGATTTTTCTCCCGGTCGCTTCTTTCCCTTCCCGTCGCTCGCTCGCCGTCGAAAGCCTGCGAAATTAACGTCGAAAATGATTCTACGCTCGCGTCACCCTATTTTTTTCTCTCTCTTTCTCTGCCTCTCCTTCACCTCTTCGTACACTTTTTTCTCCCTTTTTTCTCACACTTCCTTCGGAAATGAGAATGTTTTCCGGACCGCTGAAAAATTGTTTCAGCTAACGCCCTCGCCTCTTAATCACTATTCCAACTGAAACGAGATCAAAAAGTCTCTCGTACGCGTTTCAACTCACGTACAAACAAGAAAAAAAAATTTGTACCATCAAAAAAAAAACAGAAATTTCCATATTCAAGGTTCGAAAAATTGATTTTCGACAGAGCTTTCAAGCATTCGTAATTTCTGTGGTAATTAAAAATGAAAGTTTTGTTATTAAAAAAATCTTTGTAAGTTAGAAGAAAAATAGAATTCGATCGAAATGGTCAAGGTGAGAGCTCTCGCGGTTAAAAAATATTAATGCTGACGAGTTATTTAAAAAACTTTTGTTTTCTTTTTTGATCTCTCAACATTGTTGGAAGTTCAAGGTATATACTCGTGATAAAAAAAAGAATGGACGATTCGAAAGTACAGACTCGGTCTGAGTGAATAATTTCGCGGCGTTTCAGCGATAAAGTACATATTCCGCGGAGAGTTTTTCTTGCCGTTCGTTACTCAATCACCCCGCAGGAGAAAAGAAAATTCGCCAAGTTTTTCGTAAACACGTGGTTCATTAACTCGGCTCTGCTCCGTAACTTTGATGTTCCCGCAGCGTATTTAATATTTTCGGTTTATTATGCAACATAATAGACGTTTCCGGCATTTCGATCATCCCTGGAACAATTTTCAAACTCTTTCCTGCAAAACTTCACTCCGCTCTCGCAATTAATCGGAAAAAGTTTTCAACTGTGAATAATACAAAAAAAAATATAGTTGTTTGGGTAATTTGTTACCGGGGTTTTTAATGAAAACGCGTTCTGTGTATATCTGCGTGGACGACAATTGTTGGCGAATATACGTGTCCAGGGCGAGGGAAACACGCGGATGGTTTTGCTCCGAGGTTTGCGACGACGTCGTCGAGCGGTTTGTCCACTGCCCGTTCGTTTCTCCGTTTTGCTTCTGGGAATCCGAGCTGATACGGAATAATACAAGTTCTGTGCAATCCTTGCTAAAAGTGTACGCGATGCATCAGCAAAACCAACCGGGGGGAAACGGAAATAAGAGGCGACGCTCGGAGAATATATACGCACGTAGTAATTATCGCAGTGGTCCCGTTATTGCCGCAGGAATCGGACAAGTTCGTGACTTCCCGAGACAAAGTCTGGTACCAACAAAGCATCCAAACTCCGCCGGACGTCGCGAATTTTCACTGGGTCGATCAATCCGATTGAGCACTCCACTGTCCAAATTTTACACAAAAAACTACCATTTTGTCGTGTACTTTGGTATAACACTTATTTAGAAATTTAGAGAATTTTTAAAACAAACCTTTAAACATTTCAACCATATTTTATAATTGTAGGGAAAATTGAGAAAAAAACTTTAAAGAAATTCTACTTAGAATTATTTTTAAAACATATAAAAATATTAATTATCTTTCGTACGTCAAAGATAATAGTTTGAAATTTCACTAAATTTTTTTTTTCATTTTTATTTATTGAAACGATGCAAGTTGTTTACAAATACAAATAATTGTGTACAAATTGTACTTAAATTGTCACTGACATTTAATTTAGCAGTGAAAAAATTGAAAAATTGATGAAAATAATGGAAAGTCTAAACAAGCCTCACTTTTGTCAGGGACTGTCTCTCCAATTTCTGCTCGTAATTCATTAAATATTTATTCACGTACAATTGTGCAATAATCGATGCTTCGAGCGTTTAATTAAGATATGAGAGTGAGAAAGATGGATCTAGTTCGCGTAGAGTGTATAATCAATAGTAATCAGAATAAGGAATAACGATCGACGTGCTCGCCAAGGCACGGGTCGCTCGTTGAGAGGGTACATTCGAGCGCAGCACAGCGGAACTATGAAAATGGATCTTTGTCCCGCTGCACGATGGGACAAAGCCAGTACTTGACCGACGTATGTACGAGATCGAGTACGGGCCGCCCTCGTAAGATTTCATCTTCGACAAATGGAAAATTGCGCGGTTCGAGGCTGGTTATCTCTCGACAGAGCCACGAACGATGCAGCTTCCTCCTCGTCCCTTTCCGAATCATAAACTCGCCGCGGTCTCTCCCAAAACAACGTTTTATTCACGTTCCTCACCGTAACAAAAATTTAAAAAAAACATTATCCGAGAAATAACTTACGTTTTAAAAAAATACACAAAAACACTTTTTTTTCTTTAAATTAAAATGATCAAATCAGTAGATTTGATAATGATATTTTTTGAAAAAAAAAATGACATTTTTTTTTCAAAAAAGAATTTTAATCATTCATTTCGTATACTGTTTTTCTTTTAACACCTGATACCGAGGCGCAAAAACTCGTCATTCTTTAGCGCGTTTTTTCTTCACTTCAGTGATCGTTCGGTCGCGAAACATTGACTCATTATTCCGCCTTTTTTTTTTCAACAACGAGCGATTTTCTCTCTCATTGTTTCCCACTCGTTCTCGCGTGCACGCGAAAAGTCAGTTATCTCGGTAAAAGAGCGAGCGATTCAGATTTGCATCGTCCCACAGTGTGCGCACTTGTGGACGCGCGGTATATCCGTCCGAATAACTTGTTGCAGAGTGTTAAGAAGAGAAAGAGAAATAAAGCCTGCTGGCAGGTATAATCTATATACACGCGCATATGTATAAATAGGATAATCGTAAAAGATCTATTTCCGGATTTCTCATCGCTGCACATGCATATTACGGTACGGAGCACCGTCGTGTTCAACGGCGTTCACAACACACGCTTGACGCGACCTTATCCAACGTTTGCCACGAGAGACGCACTACCGGGCCGTCTCGACTCGATTCATCACTATTTATATAACACATTCCTCACGATCGAATATCGAGATTCCCTTGTATATATCGCTCAACATTTTACTGCTCAGCCAAATATTTTCATCAACCATTCTTTTTTATCTATTCCTATAACGAGTGCAGACATTTTTCAACCAAAAGTGTGCTCCAGCATGAGAAATTCAGAGCCTGAATAGTTCTCTTGTTTTAATTGTAATTATTGTGTGTGACAATGTCGTTGTGAGCTTTTTACACGTTTTGGAGATGTTATTTAACAGAATCGAAAATTTTTTTGAATTATTTTTGATTGACGATGCAGTATACAGTATTTTTCATAATTTCTGTAAATCGAGTATTGGGTTCGATACTGAATGTTGAAAAAGAGAGAGGATAGGTACAAAGGGCGTTCAGATACGTATATATGGAGCGAAATCTCGAGATTTTTCGCCTTTGTGGCGTACAACGGTGTACATCGAGGCAATACTCGGGAATGAGGGACGTAACGTATGTACGTATATCCTGGGAGGTCCGTACGCAAGAGGGAAAATCATTTCGGCGAGGCAATCTCGTTGCGATTGGTCGTCGCGAGCGTTCCCAGGGACTTTGGATCTCGCAATCCAGGACATCCAGGATTGGCTCGACCGACTTTTCTCTTTTTCTCGACGACAATCGCGAGGCTAAAAAAATTGGAGGGAACGAGAGAAACTCGGTCGGTCACTTAACCAAGCGACCTTTGACATCGCAACAGTTTTGTTCCCTTCTTTGCCTCTTTCTCTTTTTTTTTCCTTTCTTTATTTCTCTACCATTTCCACAAAAAAATGAACGACTCTGCGGAGCTTTCTCGATTGCGAGAGCAGCGTAAGATTCCCTCCCCTTTTCTTTCCTTCCGGTTAACACGGTTTCACCCTCGCTGATCTCCAAAAGGGGCATTCGATCTCCCACGAGAATTTCCTCCTTATTCTTTCTCATCTTTTGCCATATCCAAAGTGCTATACACCGACGAAAAGTTTTGCCAAAAACTTTTCTTCTTCCCTCTCTTGGTTCTCTTTTATCCTGTGAACCCATTTCGTTATTCCTCTCTGCGCGTTCTCCCTTTCTCCTTCCTTCTCCATCTTTCGGCCTGTTTGCCCATCAGAGAGGAAATTTTCCATTCCCTGGCTTATCACGATTATTATCGTTCCGCGTCCATTATTGTGATTATTATTGAGGATATAATCATATTGGTGTATAATACCGGGTGAGAGCACTCTGTTAAAACGTTGCTAAAGTTTTCAACGTGTTTCCGGGGGAAAAATCGACCGGCGAGACTCCGTTATGTTTGACCAATGCGCGCGCGACCTTCCCATCGGGCTCTGGCCCCGAGTTTGGCCAATTCGATTATCGAAATTTTACTCCAGACATTTCCAACTATTCGGACAAATTAATTCTATGGCCACCAGGGGCAAAGAAAAAGTTTCGACATGGAATGTCTATTCACGCTTTATAAATCCTGATGAAAAGAGCACGATCGTTCGTTACGTCTGCCACACATATCACTTCGAACCTTTATAAATCATTCGGTTATTCTTTCTTCAAATTTTTTAGTTGCGCCCATAATAATTGGCAGATTCGTCGTCTATGGGAAATTTCCAATGTAATAAGATCTTTTGAAATTGGAAAAATAATTTCCAAATAATTTTGACATTTTTGTATTTTATTTCACAATTTTTCAAGCAGCCATACATTTTTTAATAAAATTTTTTAATCATAAGGTAAAGAGCCAATTTGATTGGAAATTTTCTGCAGAGCGTGAAAAAATTGTGTTGAAAAACCGGAAGATTGATTTGTCGATCGGTTTTTTGAATTCTCTATTAAAATAGAGTAATCTCATCGTGAATTTTCTGCACTGTTTATAAAAAATAGTTTTAAAAAACTGTCAGGCAAGAAAATTTTGATGAAAACGTCACGGATCTTCGTTCGAAAACTGTGCGCGACTATAGCCAGGGGCTTTCGGCCCAATCGGGCGGAAACCATGGCCGGGAACTAAACTGCGAATAGTACCGATGCGCGGTTTCCTCGTTTCGTTCGCTATTCACTGCACAATATCTTCACTTTCCCGCTCGTTTGCCGGCTCGCCTCGGGGCAGAATTTCCATGGACGAACTGGCATCGAGCCCTCGGACTCTCGCTCGAGTATATGAAATTGCGAGAATTTCGCAGCCAGAGTCTGATGCGAGCTCGCCCGGTATTCTTTTTCGACGATTCGGAGCAAAAAAAATTCGAAGCAAAAGCCAGAGGACAAGAAACATTCAAGAAACCGAGCGTGTTCCTCCATTCGGCGCGACTTAGCTCGTTTTTGGACGAGACGAAACGGTTTAATTTCGATTACGGACATATATTCCTCGCCCGGAGAAAACTTTGTCCTCCGCTGGGTGTAATCCGGCACGAAATTTCCGCGAGTGAAGCGAGACGCTGCAGTACACTGTATTTTTCAAAGTTGTAAAACTATAATTAGAATAGGACCGCGGAAGGTTAAGGGGATATTCGAGCAGGGGATAACACTCGAGACTCGGAGGAGTGAGAAAAGGTCCAAGGAGAGAGGACACGAAGGGAAGGAATAAGAAGACGGAAAAACGGGTCTCACTGGTCCAAAGAAATAAAGAGGAGAGTCTCTGTCGTGAAAGCGGATACGTATTGTAGTTTCTTTTTTCTTCTCTCCGAACTTCAACACTTTTATTATGTCGAGTCTCTCTCACTTTCTTTATCTTTCCCGGTCGATTTTCCTCCCTTTTTCGTCTCTGTCTCTCTATCTCTGTTTCTCTCTATCTCTGTCTCTCTCCGCCGTCTCGTCACCGGTTACCACGGGGACTTTCCAACTCGTCCTGGACGCAGCGTCGGAAATCATGGCTGAAGGAATTTTTAATTTCTAACGACGTTTAATTGCACAGAAGCTCTTTGCTCGTTGCCGAGGTGGAGGACCGGTAATGAGAGAGCGAGAGAAAGAGACGGGCGCGGGAACGAGGAAGGAAACGGGGAGAGAGAGGGAGAGGGACGAGAGACGCCGAGGGCTCGGCGCGATGGTGTGAGAATGTTCGTCGAGGGTGAGAATCGTGGCTCGCTGAGGGACGCCGAGGGTGAGTTCGACTTCGGAGAAACGACAGTCTCCCGACCTGAGACCTCGTTATGAAAATATTCCATCGACTTTCTGCACGAACGGAAACATCCCTCGAGTATTAAAACTTCTGTCGTCCGGTTACTGCTGTCGATCGCCCTCCCCTGGTCCTCCATTTTCTCTCCCTCTATATATCTCTCTCAATCTTTTTTTCTTCTCTCTTTCCCATCTCTCTTTCTCCCCACTATATGTATTTCCACTTTTTCACGAAAAAAAACACTCTTTGGGAGTGACTCTCGTTATTTCTCGAGCCCCTTTGCTTTTATTTCCCGATGAATTTTCCAGCTTGTCGCTGTTACGCTATCGGATGCGAGTTTCGGCCATTTTTTAATCGCTGATTCCGATCAATTATTTTTCCCTCTTTCTTATTCCTTCAATAGCTGTCATGCATCTCGAGGAATCTTGAGACGAGCGACACCCTCTCTGTCTCTCTCTTTTTCTTTCTCTGTTAATTCTCTTAAACGATCCTCGTAATATGGGTATTACCGGCTCAAACCGGACCTCAAATTCGCCAGAGGAGACTCGGCGATACGTCTCATCGTCGCGCAGCACCCGCGAACCACTCGGCCGACTGTGACATTGAATTCTTTAATTAGAAATGATTTACAAGCGAACTCTTCAACGGCGAGCTACGAGAGCTCGATTTGTGCGTGCGTGCGTCTCGAATAACGTCCTTGAAAAAATTCGATCGCTGACGAAAAAATTAATTCATCGATCCGCGACTGACATACTTTCTTTTTCCACGGATTAAATAATTCCGACTCTTTTCTCTTTACGCGCAATTCTCGTTCCGTCATGAATAAGAAATAAGTGAAAATCGTATATACGAATTGTTTGAGAGAAGAATAGTAAGAATAATAATAAACTCGGAGAGACGAGTGTTCAATCTTTTATAAATATTTTAGCAAGGGGCAATTTACTGAGCGATGAAGTGTCAATTTTTCGCGCATAAATTTTTAAAACTGCTAGTTATCGGCAAGTCTGTCAGACTATTTATTATTATCTGACATTTATATCCCGTTGGCAGCTCGAAAAGTCAAGCTCAAGGTAGCCTCGGAGCTCCCTATTCTATTAATGTCCCAACTGTCTAAACTCTCTCGTTCACCGCCTTCGTAGAGTATTCTTATAATGCACATGCGAAAGCGCGTTTGAAAAATGTCTATTCGTCGATCGTAAAAGATTTTTATTTATCATTGTTGGTGAATGATGATTTGTTGACGAATTGTGGCTTTGACGTCGTAAAGGAGACTCGGAACTGATTTTTACCGCGAAAGTAAATCGTCATTTCCGATTTATGAAAAATGTCGAACCTGTACCGCTATCTCGTGGCGATTATGAGGATTCTCGGAGCACATTCTCCCACTTGGCTGACAAGACTGTTCGCTGCTTTACCGATTACTCGCTTGATTTTTCATCACCTCGGAAACAACTTTCTTCCCGTTTTTATTCAAGTTTCATCTCCGCACGTTCGTTTTTATATGAACGAGGGGACTTTTTTATTTGTCCGAACCTGACCGCAAATTGCTCTCTCGCACCCGGGTAAAAATGACGGCCCGGTTCGCTCCTCCTCGATCCTTACACTATATTTGCACATTCTTCGCTGTCCTCGTCAAACAATTCGATTATATTTTCTACGGGGAGCGCACACGAATCCTGTGTACTTTTGTACAGCTGGGAAAAGTTTCGAGATCTCTCTCTCTCTCTCTCTCTCTCTTTCCACGAGAATTTCGTTGTTCCCTTAACCGGAAGTACGACGACAAACTTTTCCCTGCGGGTAAAGAGAATTTCTCGGGACTTTGACCGATGTTGAAACGAGATCTCGTTGCTTCCCCGCGCTTCTTCTCTCTCTCTCTCTCTTACTCTTTTTCTGCTCTTCCGATTCTTTTATTGCTCCTTTTCCCTCTGTCAAGTTTTTCTTTTTCTTTCCACCCGGCATTTATTACCGGGGGAAAACTTTCTTCCTCGATTCTCGATTCATCACAATTATACTTATAATTTTTCGTTACCATTTTTCCCGTTGGGTCAAAGTCTTTCGGGCTTGAACTCTCGAGGCTCGAAATTCGCTTCTCAATCGCGCGTAACGCACCCGTCGCGATGATTATTTTTCTTTCGTGGCGTGTGTTCAAAAGTGCCTGGCGGGAAAAAAAAAATCGTTCAACTTTGTGTTTCAGCCCGCCGACCTTCAAAACGGCCACGCCGACGTCGCGCACTCAGCTGAAACTCCAGTTGATGCGCGAACAGTTGCAGGAGCAGGAGAGAAGAGAGGCGGAATTCCGGGCGAGCCTGCAGCAACAGAGACCGGCTGCTGCGCCACCCAGACCCGTGCCGCCAGCACCCTTGCCCACAATCGGAGTCGACGTCCCACCGCAAGTCCTGCAAGTTAGTCACAATCATGTATTCTTACACTATGACATTTTACGAGTATTTTTACAAATTATTTTTAAAATCGTAACAATTATTAATCTCTACATACTTGGCTAAGTAAGATTTTCTAAGACATACTTGGCTATGTTACTCATCCTTTAAGATAGTTCTACGACAGACTAGTCAAAAGTCATGAAAAACTAACTGAGGTATAATGTACGTAAAATTAGAAATTATTTAAAATATTAGGAACCTATTTTTTTTGACTTTATGAAAAAGAAAAGAAAAATGGATACTGAACAGGATTGTAAATAATTTTGACATTTAAGGAGGTATTATCGTATCTTATAGTATCGCGCATTCGTCTTACGTGTAAAGTTGAAGCAAAAATCATCAAGTGAAATTATTTTCAAGTTAATCTGACGAAAATTAATATTAATGTTCCTTGATGGCATATTAAAATATTTTAAAATTTAAGAAAGATTTATCGTACCGATGTCGAGATATTCATATATTCATTGTGCAAAATAATAACTTTTAACACGGGGTCTTATGAGAAGTCACAAAAAAATTCGATTTTCAAAGATAAATATCTCGATTTGCAGACGGTAGAAGTTATTGAAATTTCGACACAAGTTAGGTATCATTAATCTCAATGTATGCCAAATTTTAAAAATAAGTTGAAAAATAATTTCCATGCAAGAAACGATAATATCTCCTTAATGGAAATGACAGAAAATAATTATCATAGTATAAATAGTATTAAATTATTCATAGACTTTGAATGATTATACTAAAGCCAGTGATGCTGGCTAAATAAATCTTGTGCTGTAATGTTAGAATTAATATTTTAAAATTCATACACACAAATTTTGTCTATCACTGATAACAGATTCGATTTTTTTTCTTTTAATGTTTGATGATAATGACTTCGAGTTTAAAAAATACTAAGTTTCGATATTTTTTCATGACTATACTCAATTGTTTGGGTTAATAACTGTCTGGCCCGAACTCTATTGCTTAACATGTTTTCATGCGCATTAAACAAAATTACTTTCACGACTCGTCAATAAAGATTGGACGAGACCAGATAATCGAAAATGTCATTATAGCTTCGTCCATCAACTTTTAAACAAAAATTGAACAAATGAAAAAAAAATTACCATTCGTTCATATAATCTTCAGAAGATTTTATATATTGAATGCGGCTTTTTAAAAATGGAATTCTTATTGCAAACACTTCTGTTACATATTAAAATGGAATTTTATTGACTTTCTCCGACGGAGAGTCGAGACCGCGCAGTCGAGATAATTTGCTCGTCGTTTTGACGGTGAGACAGGAGAGGCCCCCAATTTTTCTTCTTTCTCGTGTTTACCGTTTTATAAATACGAATACGGCTAATATGGCTGAATAAGCGTATTCGAAGGAGGGTCGCGATAAGAATGAGCGGCTCGCGCAGTAGTTTGCTTTAGATTACTCGTGTCGTTCCCGAAAAGTGTCGTTTCACCCGGTGTTACGTTATAACGGGATGAGGTAACATCATCCGCGCGCTTGAAAATCATCTCTCGGAAAGTTCATTTTATTCGAAAAATATGATTTTTCCAAGTAACGTTCGTGATAAGGTCCTAATTGCTGTCTCGATCGAGCAAAGTGGCAGTTTGTCTCTCCGAGAGCAAACATTTGAGGGACGTCGCGGTAAGAGATTGCGACGTTCCTCACGAAGCCATCGGGAACGTTCTGCTGCTCCCGGTTTATTGACGATGAGAATATACGAGACGGAAGGAGAAGGCTCTCCCTTGACTCGTAAAAAGACAAGAACGAGAGTGTTTTCCCTATTCCTCGTCTCTTTCCCTCGCCCTGGTTCTCGTACTGATGTCCTCCACGCGAAAACCTTTTTCTCTCGTCTCTTCTTTTTCACGTTTATAGCGGTAAACGTGGAATCCGTCCAATTCCGTTCCATCTGGCTCCTGTCACATATCGTGAATCCCGAATACGAGCGCGATTCCCGCCGTTGCAATTCTATTTCATATCAACGAAATTATGACCCTTTTTTCCCCTAGTAATATACTTTCTGTATACATACTGGATACTTGTAGCATTTTATGGCGAAAAAGAGAGTATAGTCTAGTATGGCATGATATTATGGCAAACTTCATTGAGAAAAAATATTGGTTTGATCAATTATCTATTTTAGTGGACGTAATCAATCATCTAATCAAGTGAACGAATTCTACATACGTTTTCGAGACGTAAATATTTACACTAAGAGAAAATAATTTGAAGTACAAAATCTGTGATTTTGGATGGAATAAAAGTGTGAATTCCTAATAAATCCATGCATAGAGGTACCAAGGGGAGTTCCAATAAATATTAAACATTTATCAGTCTCAATCCTTGAATGTCAGAAAAAACTGCAATAAAAATGAAAAACAGAGCACACGTTTTATCATATTATCTCGCATAGAACTATCGCGATAAATCAAAGCAGAAAAAAATCGGTTTTGTCGATACAAACGTCACTAGATATTTAATTGAGTGTCGAGTATCGGGGTTATTTAAAAAGAAAATTGAAAGAAAGCAAGATGATAGAAAATATGAAATTCTATTGAACTTTTTTAGATTTGAATTCTATTTCCTTTCTTTTTTTTGTGTTTGCACGGTTGATGCAATGTAAAAAATTGTCAAAAATTTCTGTCACGCCAGGTGAGAACTCTTCTGGAGAATCCGACGAGGTACCACGTGGTCCAGAAGCAAAAGAATCAAGTGAGACAGTATCTTCACGAGTCGTTTCGGGGAGTCGAGAGCCACGACACGAATGGGCTCCTCGGCGAGGGCAGTCTCGGGAGCGAGATCAGCGGTGGGACCGTTGACACGGGGACAGGGTCTCAGGTGCAGCCGATGCTCGTCCAGAGTGCACCGCCGGGCACGACGGCGGTTCATCAAGCCAAACCGCAGCACCCTCATCTCGCGTCTTACCCACGAGCGCCCTCCTCCCTCCTCGGAAACGTCACCGGCGTTGCCTCCGCCAGTCCCGATCCCGTCAGCGGCGCCATGTCACCAGGACTCTCCAGCGTCGCCACCAGCAATTCCGAGGTTATTTATTGTCCTGTTTTACTCATTCATTTCATTACCATGCAAATTTATCATATTATATACTTCTTTTTTTACGCATACCCGAGCATCGCTCAATCGTTTTTACATTCGATTTTACGCTTCATCACAATTTTTATCGTACATTTTATAACTATATATTTTCAACTTTTGGACGAATGAGAACTTTATCCTCTTTATTCGTCATATACACTTTTCACTCGTTCGTTTCGTTCGTACGGGGGAGAATTTTTTTTTTCGCGTGCTTAACATACATTTTTAACAGATTCTCTTTTTCTGCAACCATTCACGAACAGCTCACAAGTTTTTTAATCAAATTTTACACTTTATCAACATTTATACAATGGATCTTGAGAGTTTTTTAAATCTTTTTTTTACATTTATTTTTATAATATACTTTCTGCATTTATTTTGTTCGTATGCGAAACTTCTATATTTTCAATGCATCGTATAGGCATGTACGTATATTTTTTAAGCATGTACATGCAGTGCACAATTATTTCCCCGTTACGCGAATATATTCCAAAGAATTTCTAGCATTGATTCAAATATGCAGTTCACTCTCGAAGCGAATGCGAATTAATATATCGCGGACTTGGCAAAAGTGTTGACTGTACGAAAAAGCGGTACGCGAACTATTAACCGTAAGAATAATTAACTCGTACCTCGGGAACGAGACTACGCTTTATTGTCCGAAAAGATAGAGGGCTTTTTCCGCGAGTACGATTTTTTTTCACAGCGACGATTTTTTTTCCACCAAATTCACCAGATGTCCTGACGATTCTAACGAGTCTTTTCGATTCGTACAACGCGGTCTGGCGTGCACGCACGCAGCTGGACAGTGTGTGGGTGAAAAGGGCGAGCGCGGAAGCGAGTTTTCGCGCGGATGTGTCCGAAAGGGCGGAGGGCAGCGACAAGGTGGAAAAGCCTCGTCCGGGTTTCGCTGGGGCGTATAAAAGCGAACCGGCGGCGCGCACGGCTGGTCGCCACTGTGTCGTCCCGTATGGCCGTTCATAAATCTCACCTTTTTTTTTGTTTATACAAATGCGGCATGATTTTTTTCGTTTGTTCTCGCGGACGGGGTCAGTGACGGATCTTCGCGCTCCCTTTTCGTCCCGATTTTTATTTTCAACCGCCCTCTTTTCCATTTTTTTTCCATCGTTCCTCCTCGCCCCTCTCGTTATCGTCACCATTCTTGTTTCGCATCCCGGTACCGAGTACCCGGAACAACGTTGGCCCTTTTATCTCGCGACTGTCGGCCTGACAACTTTAATTATTACTCTTTATTATCGGCCATCGGTGTACGTATACTCTTACTTTTTTTGCCATTTCCCATATACACTCTCCGTTGCATTTTTCAACGATTCCTGGAATATATTGTAATTGACGGTTTTGTGAAACAATTCGATACAGAGACTGTACAGATTTTCGCAGAGGCCGATTGACTTTTAGAAAAATTAAGGATGTCGTGATGTATGTATATATTAATTATAGTAAAATTTTTATATTAATTGGAAAGCTAGGAAAACGAATGAGTCAAAAAACTTATTTTTGGGTCAGTTTTTTCAATTTTTCTATATGAATTCTTGTATTGCGCCCCAAATAAGTAGCATTTTCGTTATCTGCGGGAAATTTCTGATCAAATAAGGTCTTAAAATCGAGAAAAAAAAATTCGAAAAATTTTGACAATTTTTGAAGGTATACCCCTTTCCATTTTTTCGAAAATCTTCAAGACGTCATAACTTTTTTAAAAATACATGTATCAACGTAATTCCTGCGCTATTCGATTTATTTTGCAAAAATCTTTAAAAATCATCCATAATAAAGTCGATTTCATCGAAAAAAAGAAAAGATATCACAAGTTGAAATTTTCATGGGTCCTCAAGATCCAGTGTGACTCACCAAATTTTTTGAAATTTTTTTTTTTTGATATTAAGAGCCTATTCCATCGGAAATTTTCCGTAGATAACGAAAATGCTATTTATTCAGGGCGCAATATAAGAATTCATAATAAAAAATCGAAAAAACTGATTTTTGAATACATTTTTTAAATTTTTCAGCATGAATTCTTGTATTGCACCCCAAATAAGTAGCATTTTCGTTATCTGCGGAAAATTTCCGATCAAATAAGGTCTTAAAATCGAAAAAAAAAAATTCGAAAAATTTTGTGAATTTTTGAAGGTATACCCCTTTCCATTTTTTCAAAAATCTTCAATGCGTCATAACTTTTTAAATAATTGATATTTTAACGTGATTCCTGCGCCATTCGCTTTGTTTTGCAAAAATCTTTTAAAATCCCCCCTAATAAAGTTAATTTGGTCAAGAGAAAGAAAAGATATCGCTTATTGAAATTTTCATGGGTCCACGAGACCCAGTGTGACTAACTAAATTTAAAAAAAAAATTTTTTTTCGATTTGAAGAGCCTATTTGATCGGAAATTTCCCGCAGATAACGAAAATCATAATTATTCGGGCCAAAATCCAAGAATTCATATTGAATGAGCCGAAAAACTGACTTTTGGATCAGTTTTTTTCAATTTTTCAATGTGAATTCTTGAATTTCGCCCCGATAAGTAGCATTTTCGTCATCTACAGGAAATTTCCGATCAAATAGGGTCTTAAAATCGAGAAAAAAAATTCAAAAATTTTTGCGAATTTTTGAAGGTCTTTCCATTTTTTCAAAAATCTTCAAGATGACATAACTTTTTAAAAAATCGATGAATTAACTTAATTCCTGCGCCAATCGCTTTGTTTTGCAAAAATCTTTTAAAACCCCCCTTATTAACGTTGATTTCATCAAGAAAAAGAAAAGATATAGTAAAATGAAATTCTCACGGGTCTGCGAGACCGAGTGCGAGCAAAAAGGGTGTTTGATGGAATAAGATCTCGAAGTCGAAAAAAATTCTGAAGAGAACAGTGTATACTCAAATTTCCCAACATCATAACACTGAATCGCGAATTACTCATTTTTCTTGTATACGCAATTAGTTTTTTTCTTGTTATCATTGGAGGACGTCGGGTTCATATTCTTTTGACGTATCCAAGTTTTCCTCGTTCCACGAAACGAGTGCGAGGGTTGAACTTTCCATGGTCGTTGCTACCACGATGAGTGTACAAGAGAGAGGCTCCTTGCCTCTCTTCCCAATGTCGGACACATTTGATCGAGTTTTTCAATTAAGAAGTTCACGGCAACGTATACTTCGGCACCGTTTCATATTTTTCATCATCTTCGTACATAACGCAATTTTATGGACGATTCTTCTCGTTGTCGGGAGTATCTCGTATCTCCTTGTTTTCCGTTTTCCTAAAGTTCGATGGATCGAAATTAATGAGAAACTTGGTTTATTATTACTGTTATTATTATTATTATTACTATTATACTTTTTTTTCTGGCATTTTGATTGTATTTTTATATGGCGCGTTATTCTCTCGTCTATGTTTTCGTCTATCGACTTTCCCGAGGTTTGCTATCCCCCATTTCTTATGTACGACGTATTTTATTATTTATTTAATACACTCCGCGAAGGGATCATTTTCCTTGAAGAAAATTCGCCAGCCTCGAGGGCTTGCTCGCTTCTGGAACTTTTACAGAGCGGAAGTTCGTCAAAAACAGGACGACGCGGTCCGCCTCCCGGTACATAAATTCTTCTCGCGACTTGACGAAGCAGCTTCGTTAAAAACGTCCCTTTTTTGGCAAACCTCCGGCGTGGGTTTTTATCCACGGGGCCGGGGGATCGAACTTTTTCCCTCTTACGAACAACTAGGATTTGTGAAACAAATTTTTGAGTGCGTTTGTGCAGCGGTCGCGTCTCGCTTGTTCCTTCGCCGGGCGGAGAGCAAAAAATAAAACGAGCGGGGAACATTCGAGGCAGCGAGAGACTCGTCAAGATTTCGCTAACGACGTAGCCGTGAATACGTAGCACAAATTTACGTAATATTTGCATTCGAAGAGAACGAAGCGTTAACGGTTTGTCCTAACGAGTTAAAAACGAACGAGAAATTTGTCTTTAAATAAAAACGATAGCACCTTTTTAAAACGGTAAACACGACTCCCGGATCGCGCGAAATACACCGCTCAAGCGCGAGGATTTACAACAACGCGTTCCTCATTTTTTCATTCCGCGAAATTTCGTTAACCCGAAATTATCCGGTCGAGCTGCGAATCTCTCTTAATATTAACGTATGCTTTCACATCTTTCTTCGAACTCCAAACAACGGTAGAAATGTTTTAAAAAAAAGCAACGATAAATTCTAAAAATTACATGGATGCGGAAAAGAAATTCTACATGTGGAAAATAAAAATATTTTCAAAGTGCGCGGAGAATCGAGGGAAACGTTCGTCTCTCTGTCACTTTTTCAATTGTTTGGTAATCGGACCGTGTCGCGGGGAATCAGTTTTGACTTTTTAGCCCGGGGCTCGATGGCGAGCTCGCCCGGGTCAACTTTCCGTAATTTTTAAATCTCCTTGTCCGGAAATGTTGATATTACCGAGATTGTCGGGATCCGGAATTTCATTTGTTCCTTGAATATTCATTCGCGACGTCGCGTACATTTATTTTATATTTGCATACGTCTATATGATTGCGCTCACTACGCGGGTACAACGTCGGGACAATATTTATCTTTCGTTTCGGAAAGCTACCTCGTCGTCGAGTGGCCCGAGACGCGGAGAAATAAAAAAAAAAGGACGAGAAGAGAAGAGAGACGCGATCTATCAATCGTAATTCTGCAGCGTGTCGTCAAGGTTTCTCTTATCAGAAGGAGCCGCGATTAGACCGACAGTTCATTGATAAGGCGCCGTGCACTCGATCGATAATGAAAAGGTGCAAAACAAACAATTCGAGTGTCGAATGAGCGATAAAGTGACAAACGTGCTCAAACAGCTTTGCTTCTCTCTATACCAACCGGATTAGCTAATAGAAGAACGAATTATAATCACGCCTAAGAGATTTTTTCCGGTGTAGAAATAAATATTTGGTGCTGGATCTCGAGCTTCGAAATATCGGCGAGATCATCGGTGACTTCGTCCGGGACGGCTTTTCTTCGAATCGCAAAATCGATCCCAACGGAAACGCGATAAAATTGGCGATGAATGCGATTACGAGGTTTGACGCCGCGAGTTGGCTCGCCAGACCGGGAAAAATCCCTCGTCCGGTTTTTCGTAGAATTACGAAAGAGCTTGATTTTCGATCTCCTTCATTAAACTCGCGTATGAAAGATAGAAAAAAAAATAGAGAAGCGTGTGCTCCACTTTCTCTCGGAAACGAACGAACGGGCCGGCGTTTTCGTGAGAATAACACACACACTCTCGACGCTCTTCCTATTAGAATTACCATCTAAATTCCCTCGGCAATTTAACTTTTATTTTTCTCGACTCTTCTCTATTTTTTTTCCTCGACTGCCCTCTCTCCCTCTCTGTCATTCTAGGACGAATACCTCGCGGACGAAGAATCGAAATGAGATGAAGTAACGAACTTCTCTTATTTTCATTTTATCGCTCCTGCAGTTTTCTCGCTAATGAAAAAATTCAGTCAAATAATTGTCGTCGGGCGGAATGATTATTAATTGCGAGTATAAAGGTTGAGCGTGGGAAATTCGCTTATCTAGATCGAATTATTCTCTCGATCGTGACTCCCGTCTTCGTTCATTATTCCGAATTCGTTCCTCGGCTCTCGAGACCCTTTTTCAGACACGTTAGATCTCGCAGAGGCGTAAGTCTACGCGCGCCCGACGTTGCTCGATGAAAAGGAGCCTCGGGCTTTTATTAATGTGGGATTTGAGCGCTGCTGGGAGGTCACGTCAAATAAAAGTAGAGTGTCATCCGCGATACACATTTTGATTCGTTGACCCGGCGATGCATCGTTTCAATCATGCGGGCAACTCGCGTTACGCTTTATATTTTCTCATCGTAATCAGGGACGCTGTCCAAGGCGTGTATCGAGGAAAACGTTTTTTCTTCTCGGAATTCACTTTTCTCCTTTGTGGAGAGAAAAGAACGGAGCAGATCGCGCGATGGATCGAAAAATGTTGCGGAGAGACGGGTGTATCGAAGAAAAGTCCTCGGACTCGTTCTTTCGCCATTGTGCCTATATTTGCCTTCCTACTCTCCCGCTTTTCTCCTGATATATATAGCCCTCTCTCTTCTTCTTCCTTTCTTCTCGTTTCGCCTTTGGGAACGCTCCTCGGACGGGCTAATATTTGAGACCACTTCAAGCCCTTCCAATCTCGTTTGCCAGCTGGCCTCTCTCTCTCTCTCTTTCTCTTCTTCTTCTTCTTCCTTCTTCTCCATGCCTCGGGCGCTTCTCCTCCTATCTCCATCGCGTACAAGCCGATACGTATATAACCGTACGTCCGTAACGCAGCTATCTATACATATATCGAGACTTTCTAAACATTTTGAATAATGCGGATCGAACAGAGAAGCTTAGCCAAAACGAGGGAACAACGTCAATTTCGGATCTTCCCAACCTCTACGGATATGTTCTTATTTTCTTCTCTTTTTGCTGAAAATCCGACAAGAGTTATGCTCCGCGTCCTGTGTCCAGCGACTTTTCGGACAGCGGAAGGGACACAAAAAATTGGGACTTTTTCCAATGAAAAGAGAATAAAATGCGTGCAATAAAAAATTGTGTTTGGTAAACGTCTCAATTGTTGAACATGTACCAAAAGTTGGATGATACTTTTTTATATTACTTTGAACGTTTGAATTATTCTTTCTATTTTTGCTATATATTTAATTGGAACATCTGCATATTTAATTAAAATGTAAGATAGGTTTTGGTTCGCTAAAATATCATATCGAAACTTAAATGTGGATTTAAAGCAATTTATTTTCGTTTGTGGTACTTTAAGTGTTAAAGTTGCAATTTTTTAAAGAATTTTAGAACAATTTTGAAGAACGTTTCCTTAATTTTTCAAAAATTATATGAGAAACATCATTTGTGAGTGTTGATTATCTTAGAACTTTCTTAAATATTTTTAAAATAAAGATAAAGTTTACGAAACCTTTATATATAGATGTTCAATTATTGGGACGTTTACATTCTACGATTAAAAAATAATTTACGGTGAAATTAGTGAATCAGGGGAGAAATTTTCGAGCAAGTTCTAATTGCGAGTCGTGCAATCGTTTTAAAAAATCGAGCTGTCTATTATCAGTGACCGTTGACCATTTTGCGATAAAAACGGATGAAAAACCAATTTTCGTGTATGGTAATGAACATCGTTGTCATTATCGTCATAAATTTGAGGTGACGAAACATTTGATCTTAATGTTTTTTTTTCTTTGTAAAATGCGTCTCAGAATATTAAAATTTAGCGTAGTTACGATTCTTCTTTCTTTTCGACTACATTTTATTATTTTTCGGACTCGTCTGTCACGAATCCATTACAAAACGCTCGGCAATCCCGGCTTCAAGTACTCTTCCGTCGCTTTATTAACGGCGCTCGCTAGTCTCGAGTGGAAATGTTTTCGATTATGCGCTCGTCGAGCCCATTCCCGTTATTGGCACTAGAGTGTCCAACCTGTTACAAAAATGAGTTTATTGCCAGTCGACGGTACTCCAATTTTTAACAAAACATATATACTTTTTCGTACATTTAAAAAACCTTCGAATTTCGAATATTTTCGAGTGAAATATTTTTTTATTCCATTTTTAACGTTTCGAAAGATTCGAGTTGCTCTCTCGTCATTTTTTTTTTCAAATTTTCGACCATCACTCTCGGCTAGCTCTCGTTTCGCCGGGAATAAATCGCGTTATTAAACATGCTCAAAAAATTATCAGACTCGCGTAGTGACACATTGACGCCCACGTGTGCGTCACTGCGCTTTCTTCTTTGTTGACACTCCATTTATGATGGGCGCGATAACTAAAAAAGAGAGATATTTTTTTCTCCCACCTACCGTACGAATATTCAGACCGTACATTTTTATTTAAATCCTGCACATATCCACGAAATAATTTTATTCTCAGAATCAGGAAACATTTCAACAAGAATTTATGCACAATATCTTCTCAAAAACGTTCTTTTAATAATCACAAAAAATAAATCAAGAAGCAAGGTCGAAGTAATTTTGTTAAAAGATGGAAAAAAAGTAATTTTCCGAGAATAGAGAGAGCATTCTAGATGCACTATTATATTTTTTAAGTTTTTTTTTCATTAAGAAAAAGAATTGAAAAACGAACGATAAAAAAGATTTAACCCAATTTTACTATAATAACATGCATAATAATATTAAATTAAATTGTATAGTATAAGAAAAAAATTTTGAAAAAATCGTGACGTTATTTTACTGCACTCGAGAAAAGAAGGTTGAAAAGGTTGAAAAATAATGTAAGGAATTGCTGCTCGTAAACACGCTTGTTTAAAAACTATTAACGCTATGGACGCCCTTTGTACGTGTAAATTACGCGGTAACGATCAAAAAGGTTTCGCCTCTTTTTATTTCGTAGAATAGCGTGGCGCGTCCTCTTTTCCGTCGTTGCTTCCCAGCATCGTCGTTATCTCCGCACTTGGTAAGAGATCGCTAACTGCGTCGAGCTACAATGTCAAGACTCCTATTGAACAATTACATACATAGAAATTTATAAATGAGCCCAATACGAGCATGCCCACATTACATTGAGAAAATATACGTACGAAGACGTTCGAAGGCTTTTCTTCCGCAGATGCGAGCGTAAAAAAGAGACGTGAGATTAAAAAAAAAGAATTGGAAAAAAAATTTAGGCGCTTCACAATATTAATCTTAAAATACATCTTTTCGCATACTTGCGCTCGCACGATGTAACTTTCGTACAGTCTAATGTGTAATATCCATATTTATAAGACGGAGCCTTTCTCGTTGACAGGTTCTTGTTAATCCTTTCCCAAACACGCTCCTCTCTCCTCTCTTTCTCCCGGGACTGGATGCTCGCCTCTGACCCAGATACACGAAAAAAACCTCGTTCGCAAACATCGTTTTCAAGCATTTTTATCGAAGTCGCTCATTTTCCGGTGTTATTAACGCGTCGTGGCTTTTTGACTCGAATAATGGCCATCGTTATACCGTCTAGCCTCGATCATTGCGCAACAAAGCGACGAGTAAATTATGTAAACATTTTTTTTTTCAACGCTCAAAAAAATTCGGAGGAAGACGTTGTTTGATGTTCGAACGAGCGTGTAGATGAACTTTTCTGGATGACTAACAGACGCGAGAAGAGAAGAGAAAACCTTGCGGAGAGGAAAACTTTATTTTTCTACCGGTAATGGTACACGGTTTGCAATTCAATTAAATGTCAGCGTCGATGAAATACAGTAAGGAAAAAAAAATGATAAGATATCAGCGACTTGAGCGCGAGTCCTAAAGCCTGAGTCGTCTCTTGAGAAAAAAATAAGGAGCGAATAAAAGTAGTCGAGGAGCATCTCGAAAAAAAGTCTCGAGCGTTTATCGACTATATATGTATGTAAGAAAGACAGCGATATAAATAACGAGTTAGCTTGAATGTCTGTTCTTCTCACGTCGTTGCGTAATATTGTTTAATTATCGAACTTACGCGTTCGCAAAGTGATTTCTGTACGTTTCTTCGAACAATACTCGCATCACCGAGAGAATTTAAACTTCAACGGAATTGAATATTCTCTCGGTTTTGTCTTTGCAAGACTCTCCTGAAATTTCATCTCTCTGACAAAGTCCGCGAAAAATCCTGACGTGTGCAAGATTAATCCTTTATTGTTTTTCCCCCTCTTCTACTATTTTGATAAAACTTCAAAGCCAGCTGTCATCTATTTCATCTCTGAGTCCGTTTATTTACGTCGTAATATTCTCTCCAGAACTTCTTCTCTAAATATACTTTATTTATCTCTCGAACTGGGTTTTTCCCTCCTCTGTTAATTTAAATGAAATTAAAAATATAGTGGGTATAAAAATATATAAATATTTCGGACAGCATACACGTATAAAATTAATGCGACATTAACGTATCTAGCAAATATTTCAGCAAAATATTTTACGATTGTAAAAATTGTACACGTATGCAGATGAAAAATCAGTTGAATATCGCTTGGCTATTTTTTCTGACGACGAGATAGTTTTAATCGTGCTGCGATAAAGAGGGAACTTGGATAAGAGTGTGTCCTATCCCTGACTGATGATCATTCACTGACACTCTGTTACTCCGGATGATTGAGAACAGAGCACGGAACGATAATGCTCAATGTATCGTGAGTAATCGAGAGAGAAAACCGCGATAAATAAAAGTCCACGGTCCTTCGATAATAGTTATAGCGAAAGGGTGTGTTGAAAACTCGGATGAAAAGTCTCGAATGCTCGGTGATACACGACTCCGGGCAACACACATGCGTCAAACAACAGTTATCACCGCCACGTGGAGTGCACATATTTATATGCTACACACACGAAAACACACATAAATCTCAATATATGGGACATTCTCGTCGAGATTATCGACACTCGAAAAATCTCCAACGATTTTGTTTTCAAGATCTCTTTTTGCTAATCTTTCACATATTTTTCAACTCGCTTTATTCATTTCTATTTCGTTGCATTGTGTTTTTTTAATTCATCATTTTTTTCACGACTTTATTTTCTGCTTAATTATTTTTCATGAATACTTTTTTTTTCGTCGAAAAAGTGACAGGGGTCGGGAATTGAAAATTAAATATAGTTTGTACAAGTTTGTATATGTATGGTATCATCTGTCAAATATTCATAAACGGATACGTACATACATACGTTTAATTTTAAAATACGTCTCGATTTGTACGACGATCGATACGCTGTGGAAAATTCCGAATCGTACATTTTTTTTAATTTTTCGAGCTTCAAAAAAAAATTCATATTTTTCCAGTTAATATAAAAGCTCGTATTGTATCGAGTTACGAGAAAATATGTATTCCCGAATCCCCGAAAATTAGAATTTTACCGCATGTACAAAATTGAGATTTATATCTCGATTTCTTTCTCGTATTTTCGTTCTGCAATCGGTCACGGAGAAAATTTTTTTTTTTTCCCCCGGGGGCGAAAATAACGCTCATCGCTCGTCAGTTCGCCGAGCAAATAATTTTGCGATAAAAAATCAATTTCGTTCGGAAAGTCCCGTACGGCGGAATACATCTTCCGCGGGAGCGTTGACAAAGTGCATTTTTTTTCAACCGGCGCGCATTTTTTTGTCGAGCGGATTCGAAAAAATGGGGCGAGGCGGGCAAGGATTCGCAGTCGCGCGGTAAAAATGACCGGGAAGCCTGTGTGCAAGCTGTCGAGGCAATAATCGTGCACCCCTTGTAAATCGAGTTACAACCGTGTAAATTATTGCGAGGGCCGTATAGAAAGCTCGACAGTTCTGGTATACAACTTGAGACATCGTTGAATGAAAAAGAGAGGAAAAAAAACAGCTAGGGTGATAAAATAAATAAACACCGAAAAAAGTGCACCGGAGGGACTCGGGCAATTTTCTGATAAACAGTTTACGAGCTATCAAGTCGTGAGTAACGATTTACCATGCTGAATCGTAATCTCTCAACCTTTCTCTTTTTCTCTCACTTGCCACCCACTGTGACGAACGTTAGACCGCAATTGTTTTACACTGGACACTTTCGTGTCAGCCGGTTAACACTGGCCGCATTTTCTCTTGCTTCCTTCTATATCTCAATCATCCAGAATAAAACTCTTCATTCGATTTATAGACCGTTTTTACAATTTTCGATTCAATCACGATCGCACCTTTTTTTTATTCTCACTTATCCGTACGTACACAAACGTACACTTGTAGGAAAAAAAAAGTTCGTCATGGAATTTAAAAATTTTTTCTTTTTTCCATTTCAATTGAACTGAAAAAAATTCCTCATCCAATTAAATCTATTTTTATGATTTCTATGTTCATTTAGATTCTTTATCCATCTTTACATTGGTTCTCATTTCAAATATAGCCGAAGAAAAATAAACGAAGATTTTATTAAAGATTTCATTGTAGTCTTAAAGTTAATTTGTACCATTTTTATTTGAATCTAAATTGCGTACTTCTTTTTCTAATTTATGTGAACGTAAATGAAATAGCCACGAAAATTTTGTTAAAGTTTATCTCGTTGTTTATCAAATTTTACTTCAATACCAATCGTACACACAGTCATTTACACTCACGTTGAGAGAGCAGTCGAACTAAATTCTTTTATTCATTTATTATTATGATATTTGATGTAAAAAAATGTGTTTTTGGTGATAAAAGTGGGATAAAAGGAGCAATGCGATAGTGCGTGATAGGTTTTATATTTCAACTGGAATGGGGGGGAATGAAAAAGATCGGGCCAAGAGTGTGCGAGCGAGAGAGAAAGAACGCGGGAGAAAGAGCGTGGCAGAGGAATGGGGCACGGCTCGGATCTCACGGGCAATTTCGAACTCATCGTCGCGAGGCTTCTCCTACTCTCGTGTCGTCGTCCGCGTGTTCGCTCCTCGCCGAGCCGCGTGTACGACACCGCTCCGTCAGTTTTGATTCGAACGCGCGCGCCGCGCGTTACACACCGTGTACTTCGTGTGTCTTTTTCTCTCTCTGGCATTTTCACCGCTCCCTCGCGCGGGCGCGAACAAACTTCGGCATCGACCGCTCGGCTGTTATTTTCATTCCCGCGCCCACACAAAGGATTACACCGGCGAAAAGTGTGCCCCGCAATTATTCTCGTTATCGCGGTAATTATTGCCCATCGTTATTTCCGATTCGGGGGGATTTGAAAATAATTGCGCCCGCCAGTGGTCGCTCTTTTTCCCCCCCTGCCTCCCCCGCATTCGTGCATTATTCTCGATCCAGTTCCCGGCTTATCGGCCGAGCTGGAGGAACATTGACTTTTTCACTCACGATCCTCCCCACGTGTGCTCTCTGCCTCCTGAAAAAATTTACACTAGCGAGGCCCAGACTGAAAAATTTTGTTTTTTGGAATAACCAAACAAACATTTAGTTAATTGTAATCTCGTTATTTGGATCGTAATTTTATTCAAAAAATTGAAATGAGTGATTAGAATGATTAGATTGAATATTTTGGTCATTCCTACAAAATTTTTTTCTCAGTGGCTTCGACTGTAGAAGAGATATCACGCTCGAGAGATTGTTCCCGTTCATCAGGTGATTTCGAAAGTAATTCCATTCCCCATTTTTAAACTCTCGCTTTGAATATAATCGGAATTACAAAATAAGAGCGTAGAATATGTCAATTTCGGTTTCGGTGTATCGTCAAGGATCTCGGGTACGTTTTTGAGTTGAATTTAGAACTCGTATGCCTTTTTCCGCTTTATCTCCCCGCGATCGGCCTGTGCAATTTTTTTTTTCGACGATCTATCATTCCGACTATCGATCATTCGCCGTCCGACAGTTCTCTCGAAATTCGGAGTCTGCTTTTTGTCACTTCGACGCGTAAATGAACAAAAAAAGGAAAGAAATAAATGTTGTGCAAAATATGAGCGACAATGGAGACGAGTCGGACGAAGCTCCGGAGACGAGCGCGTTTGCATAATTTGCCCTCCGTGTCCCGGTTAAGACGATCTCGACGTTTCTACGTCTCCATTATCAATCCCGGTGTCTCTTATGTTCCGACGAGCGTTTATATACAATTTGTATAGAAGTATGCGGGACGCCATGCAGAGACGTATATCGCGAGCAAGCGTGTGTAAAATCGTCGCTCACAGTCGCATTCGGAGTATAATATTAAAACGCTGTTACGGGACGTCACTGATAAGGAAAGCAGCAATCGTTATCGCGCGAAATCTCTCCCCGATGTGCTTTTCGAACGTACATTCCGTCCTGATTCCTCGGCGCGCTCTCTCGAATTCGTGTCACGGAGGCTCTCGAGAACGAGCGGGAAACGCGTTAATCAACCCATCGAATCTCTTCTCCTTCATGCGAAGAAGGAACGACGAGTCGACGATAGGCCGCGGGGGCCAAGGGAGGAATTAAAACAGAGACTTGAGAGCAGGAAGGAAAAGCACACGAAAAGAGAGAAAACATTTATCAGCGACTACGGAAAAGAAGTCTGAAACAAATCACCGTGCTATTTTCTCAGTCTTGCAACTACAAATTTCGTATTCCTGACGATTAAACTCGTATTGTCTTGAGGAATAATCGAACGATGATAAAAAAATCAAAATGATACGACACAACAACGACAGCGACGATAAATGTAATTAGTTTACGGTGAATGGCAGGGTTGACAAGGATGGTAACGAAATGATTGTTTTACCGATTTTTTTTTCAATCTCGCTCGCTCTCGAGTCCTCGATTCTCGATTATCCGTCAATACGTAAATGAAGAAATATATTCTCGCGCGCACGGACGCGGATGAGACGGCAATTGTGTGAGAGCTTTAATTCCTGTGCAGAGTTTGACAAGAGGAGCCTCGTCATTGGCTGACCACGATTGAACCTTGAACGCGTACGCTCCGTTCCTACAATAGGAACGCCGCGAGCGCTTGTGTACGCGCTCTCGTCCGAGCGATTCCTCGACACACAACGAGAAAAATACGCGGACGCGGACTCAGCGCGCGCGCGCGCGCAAATCGGTATCTCGAACTTGCCTATCGAGAGAATACACTCGAGGTTGTTCTAGAATCAAACAAAATCGATTATTTTACTTTCAAACGATGAAATAGTCCTCGAGCGAGAGAAAAACATTCCGTACACCGTCTCCTTTACATTTTCGCGAATTTTTAACTCTTCGTTCTTTTCGATTTTTTTTTTCGCTCCCGATGTATATCGCGTTAGGGAAAAAAGTAGAATTCTTTCACGAGTATTTATTTTGTTTTGTTTTTTTTTTCGCGGAATATTGTGTCAAGCGGGAAAAAATTAACGATTCGCGACTAAAGAGTTCGAACAGATGGATTTTTTTTTCGGTGTTTCTAACGAATCGTGTCGCAAGTTTCCAGCGACCTGTTTCCTCGAAGATTGCTTGTTGCCGTTCGCATTTTCGCGGCGAACCTTGAGAGCCGCTCGGGAGCTTGTACTCGCGCCGATTTCGCGGGGACGCGGAGAGACATTCTCGAGAAAAAATGCCCCGGGGTAAACGCGAACGAAAATTCATTCGTTCTCTTCGAGAATTAAACGCAGCGCCATAGTTTTCTTCCATTTATTCCCGTTTTCTCGATAAACTCGAAGATTGACCGTGAGCTTCGAGTCCGAGGAGAAGAATGCGTAAAAAGTGCGAAACAAAAGTTACAAATGACGTCGAGCGCGCATGGCAAAGAAAAGCAACGGAATGGCAGCAGATCTCGTTGCGAGTACGATTGTTCGACCTGGATTCGAGCCACGAGTCTCCCGTCGACGCGACAGAGTTATCGCCTTGGAATTCGAGTCCCGGAAAAAAAAACGAGAAAAAAAATACGAAGAAAAAATAAACGCGATATCGATAAAAATATCCGATGCAGCCAGGAATCTGCTGAGGAAAATTCTAAGAAAGAAACGAGATTTCCCGGGACGCCGGATATTCGAACTCCTCCGCCAAAATAATGGAGTTAAGAGATTAAACGAGAAAAAAAAAAGTCGGAACGTGAATTGGTCCGGACGAGGAAATTCTCTTTGAAGAAAAAACCTCGAGGAAACGAGAGAACATCCGTGATTCTTCGAGCGAGGGAAATACATTTTATTTCTCGTCCTCTCTCGTATAATTTTTTATCAGCCGGAGACGAAATTCGTGCAAAA
Organism: Cremastinae sp. A BG-2022a; assembly: GCA_030522545.1. NCBI lineage: Eukaryota > Metazoa > Arthropoda > Insecta > Hymenoptera > Ichneumonidae > Cremastinae sp. A BG-2022a. The sequence goes on along the minus strand of JAPYYW010000520.1, from coordinate 52,485 downwards.
GTGTATTCGGCCGGATTGCGAAAACGCAGGCACAAAAATCGAGAGGGAGTAGAGGGGAGGACGGAATGAGAGAGGGAGGTCGGGAAGCGAGCGCGTTGCCGTTCGCAGTCGAGAAACGCAGTTTCGAATCGAGCTGGAAAACCTGTTACGAATTCGAAGCGTGCGACCATTTTTTCTTTTTTTTTTACGTTTCGCCAAAAACAAATTAACGCGTGTGACACGAGCCGCCCCCAAATTCGATGCAATCGTTTCGCGCGAATTCCCGTTGATAATCGAAAGCTCATTACAAAATCGGTGTATCTCTTCTCATTTTCCATCTCGTTATCTCGTCGTCCTGACCACCGAACCGCGTTCCCGTTAATTTATATTTCATTTACAATTATCATTCACAATTAATCGTAAATAAAATTTCCCATTAATTACGTCAACGCGTCAAGCGCGGTCTCGATCTTAATTACTTTCATTATTGCTATCCCGGGAATTTATTTGCAATTATATAATTCGAAATAAAGAAATATTCACCTGCGAACGGAACGATCAATCGAAACCGCACCAGCGGTGAATTTTCCGTGAAATTTTCATTGACCTTTTGTCGTCCTGCAGCGAGATGATTTGTCGCACGGCCGACCGAGAGTGACCCATCGTCGAAAGGTTTGGTGTGGGTAAAAACAAGGTGTGAGTTTGTACGAGCAAGTACAAAAAAAAATAAAAATAAAAAAAACAAGGGACAAGTAATGAACGTATCGTGCGAGGCGTCGAAACTCTGTGTGCTCTCGGAATATAAACTGCTCAGTGAATAAAGGAGAAATATAGAGATAAAGAGTGCGAGAGGGATCGGGAGTCGGGAGAGAAACGTTCTTCCTCTCGTTTTTATTTCATTCGATCGGCGTACGTAGAAAAACAAACGTACGCTCGGAAGACACTGGTTCCCTGTCTTGTTCGTGCATTCGGCTTACCATCGCGGTTTCGCCGTTTATCGACACCGATGCGTTCGTCCGGGCTCGTACCAACGAGGGACACACACCGTCTCGTTCTCTCGACCTCTTCCGAGCTCTCGATTATTTAGCGAGTTTCGCGGATGCTGGCCAGCCACGCCGTCCCGAATCCATTGTGCAATCGAGAATTTCTCGTTTCCACGTCGACGCTTGCGCTTCCTCGAAAAGCTCGCTGTCGCTAACACGTGGCTTTTCGGCACTGAAACGTAGAGGATTCCTGCGAAAGTTTTGAGCACACGGACGCACGCCCGGGGAGAAACGGGCCGAGCGCGATTTTGGCGATCGACAGAGTCGAAAATTCTTGAATCCAAGATGCCCGTTTTCAACATAATTGCAAGACGATGCAAGGTGAGTCTTCCATTCGATCGTTTAAATTTTCAATCTGAAAATAAAAGCCATTGCTATATGCTCTCTGACGACGGTCGTACTGGATTCCAGAATCGTTATATATTTTGCGAGAAATTCTTTGAGTAACGAGGTAGAAATGCCGGAGGAAACGAGTACTCGAGATATTAGAAGCATGTTTTCCTTATCACAAAACACGTTATCGTAATTCTCAAACGATTATGCAATAGAGAAAAATTTCCCATTTTTTCGCTTATTTTCTTGCCACTGTTTTCATGTTTTTTCTGTCGACGAGAAAATTGAAAAAATTAACGATATTGAAAAGCTTCGATCGAATTTTCAGTGTCAAAACAATCATGGAATTCACTGATCGTTTTTTAATTTTGATTCGTGATTAGTAAACGATTAATTATTTGATATCTGATTACTATAAGCATTTTGTTTATTTTATTTACTAAATATTTAAATCAAAAAAGGATTTTTTTAAATAAAAAGACTTGACCCTAGTATAGTCGGCTGGAAGAAAAAGGTTAGGTGTTGTAAAATATCTGTCATCATTAAATTATGAAAATTTCATAAAATTTAATTTTTGTATAGTAAAATAACATCAATCAAACCTTCTTTAATTAACGTTTACTTTATTTTTAATTTATATACAAAATAGAAAAAAAAACGATTAGCCAAGGCGAGGAGCACAGAACCGCGATCGTCTCGCATGATCGATCGACCCTTTGAACTGCTCGATTGTAACCAACTTTTTACAAAATTAGAAAATTATTGCGGTCACCTTTATTTGGTCATTATGCGATTTCTACGATTTCTAGAATCCTTGCATTGAAATCTGAGTTCATCTCTCTCTCTCTCTCTTCGCCATTATCGTTATTCTCTTTTATTCTCGTTTTCTCATACCACGAATCGAAAGCTACGAGTCTAATATCTTCCTGCTGTTGTTTCCACCACCCCGGCTCGCCTCCATCTTTTTTCCTTCATTCATGAATGAAACTCTCTTTCTTTCTTTCTTCGTTTGCTCGCTGTTGCGCATGAAGGCCAATGTTTGTGTGATTTTATTTTATTTTATTTTATTTTTTTTTAATTATTGTACAAGACGTCTCGCGTCCCGTGGAGACGGCCACGTCCGAAACCCGAATGAAACTCTCATTCTAATTCGTTTTTAACTGCGGCAAGATCGTCGGCGGATACGATTGTTTTTCGTAACCGTGGCAACGATTTTGAGGATCGCTCGCGGAGAAAAAAAAATCTGAACGATTACGGTGTCCGATGCGTGCATCACACCGGAGAGGCATTCAGGGTTAGAGCTAATTATTTCGTGCAGACAACCAGCTCGCTGTACAATTTCCTCATTTTATTACAAAAAGAGATGGACGACGAGTTGCACGGCAACGATTTTTGCTCAAACACCCATTCTCAAGGCACGTAAAATTTTTTTTTTCTCCTGTTGGACAAATTTGAAAAAAAATTCGTATACAGGTACATTTTTCATTGTCCAAACCATGAAAATTGAACAAAATCCATAATTGGCTTCGTAATTAAAGCGAATGCGTCACGCGTCGAGTTTTTTCTTCTTTAACGAGTTTGCTCGAGGACGAAAATTGTCCTCGGACAAGTCTTGATTATTTTCGGCTATTTTAACCCCACCGCCGGACATGTTTTTGCATGCGCCGGTACACGTGAAATAACGAAGCGAGCCTGCACGAGATCCTGCGTTTGACTCGAACGATACGGAGACGACTCGTTTCGTTACGTAAAGATACCGTCTACCGAGATAAAATGATGATTTACCATGTATATTACGGGACGACGTCGAGCTTCTACCTGCTTTACCTCCGCCATATATCAATTTGATGCTCCCTGCCTTTCTCACTCGCTCCCCTTATATCGTCGCGCTTCGCGACGTCGATTTCGCTCGAAAAGGTATTTCCAATAAATACTGAAAATTACTTAAAACAGGAAAAAAGTAAACATTCAACATTTTTTATTTTCTAACATTTTAATTTTGAATTCTTACGAAAGAGTTTTCTCGAATAACGAAAAATGGTAAACACAAACGGTTTCGAGCACTCGACGCGATCCTTGACCCAAATTCAGCGTTGATAAAGGCGCAGCACAAAAATTCTCGCTTTATCGAGTACACAGATCGATTTTACAAATATAAAATACAATATTTCGAGATGAGATCAAGAGTGAATGAAGTCAGCCTCGAAAACGGGCGATGAAAAAACTTGAATTACACGAAGAATGAGTTATGGAAAGAACAATCGTTACGGAATCAATTAGTGCATTGGTAATCCGCTTCTGAAGATCGCTCGAGCGAGATTTTCGCAAGGTGAGGCAGATCCCGATTGGAAAAAAGGCAATAAAGTTCCCCGGAGTGTCTTCGACAACAAACGCCCCGTTTTTCTCGTTTCTTCCATCTCCCGCTAACAAGTGCACGAAAGTGCGAGAACGATGCAAAAAAGAAGAAGAAGAAAAAAAAAGAACGGAGTAACGGTAGCCTGAGGTGGGGAGAAGTGAATGGAACGCGAAAACGTAATAATGAACGCGATCGTCGCGTGAGTCTGTTGCATTAATGAGGCTTACTCCTCTGTGTTTTTTTTATTCCTTTTTTAAACAATCGCCACGCGCAAAACGTGCGCGATCCCGTATCGCCGCGAAACGCGATCGGCCTCAATGTCAGGTACACGCGATTGTTCTCTTCAACGTTGTCTTCGATCAAAGCTTTTTTGCGTTCGCTCGGGTTTGCGTTTCGTCCGCTGTTCAAACACGATCTGCCCATATATCTTTGTATATTCACTTTTTTTTTTCTTTCGCACTTTGAATCTTGCACACACCGCCGCATTCAATTCATTATTCTAATTAATAGCGATAAAAAGCGGAGATTAGAGAAAAGTTGCAGGAATTGCTTATTTTCGTTCAGGCATTTTGATTAGTATTATTATGTCGTTATATAATTAAAGTTTCACGCAAGTGAGAAGCTTTTGATGTCGTTTATACGCATCGTATGCGCTCGCAGCTGCTCCTATTCGCACGTATTCCTTGCTTACGGGCTTGCTTATATGTATACACGTATATGAATTTTCTTAATTTTTTTTTTAACTTTATACTGTTTAATCGCGTTTGAGAAAATGAGTTTCTGGTTCTAAAGACGAGATCTTTTTATTTTTATTCGATTCTTCGAGTTTTGTATACTTATAATAAAGTTAATCTGGTTGAGAGAACAAAATTGACACTGTACATTTTTTGTACATTTTGTTAAAAAAAAATATATAAAATAACCGAGCAAACATTTCACTGAGAAATATCTAAAAAAATAATATTTCGACGAAAAAAACTATTTTTTTGAAGTATATTAAATTTTTTGCGGTTAAAAGAATTTATATTTTAATGAAAAAATTATTCAGAATCAAAATAAAGTGATCCAAAACCAGAATTTTAATTCAAAAACGATATTTTTGAAGAGCCTGCTCGAATGTAGACCGTTTGCTCGCTGGTGGTGAGGAACGGAACGATGCCGTTCATTCTCGCGAGGATGACACCTGTTAATAATCGTCGCGCTCTCCTCATCTGACGTTTCCTCGCGCGGACTTTTTCATTCGATAGACGTGCAGAATCAGGTGTGCACGCGGAGTCGCGTACACGAATGTATGAGCTTTACTACAGTACAGTAACGAGTATTACCATAAATAAGCATAATATCATTTACCGCGACAGACATTCAATTTCGCGAGACGAGCGTGCAGACGTTCAACGTCATTTTCAACAGAGCAATTTACGCTCTTTCTCTTTCCCCTCGATTCCCGGCGCTATTTTCGTCATTAAAAATATCCATGTCGGTCGAAATTCTATGGCAACAGACCTCGTTACGTTTGTCGTCAGTAAAAACAAATGCACGAAAAAAAAAAATAACGAAAAGCATTCGTACACGTATGTGAGACACATGTTGAGCAGATCGTTTGACGAGAATTCTTCGTTTACACGTCCCAAGCGCTCGCATCATCCAGGTCTCAAGTAACTCGTAAATTAAGAGGCGTTGAAAAAAAAGGGAAGAATAAGTATATAGAAGCAAAAATTCACAGCTGCTATCTTATCTCCCCTCTTCCTGTTGCTCTCTCGTCAGATTCATTTCACTTTTATTTTTTTATCTACGCGCATAAGTACACAGAGAGTAACGTGCAAACGTCTGAATGCGTGTGCCCCAGATATTTTAATCTGCGAAGAAATCTCGTCTTCGATACGTATTCGCCAGGTGTTGGTCGATCCAGCGACGAAAAAGTGCCTCCGAAAAACTTCGAACGCTGAAAAATAAAATATGAACGAAAAATGAGAGAGGGAAAAATTATTGATGATCGAACGCGGGGGTAAGGATTTCGTGCCAAAATTATATTTTATCGCGACGAGGAATGATTTCATCTATTTCGAGCCGGCCTTCCCTAACGTTCCGTGAATTTCGCGTTAATCCAAAATGCGAGAGTGTAGGTGTACCCCGAAGTATATCGGAGATAAAACGGCCGAGAATCACCGGATGTCTCGTAACTAGTGTGATTAATTAAACTCTCGTTTCTTCCTCTCTCTCTCTTTTTCGCTCTCTCGTCGTCTCTCTCTTTTCTCTTCGTATTATTTTGTGCGCTCGCGGTACTTATGATTGTACGCAATTAGATGGACCAATCGTTAGTTGCAATTACAAATGCAATTGCTTCCTGTCCATCCGGTATTCGAAGTCTGCGGACAGCGCTCGCTCTCGCGGGAAAGTCGATTCGCCAGATTTTACCGGTCGTAAAGAATAAATTTGAATTGCACATAACTGAACCGGAATGTGAGAAAATTGACGCAATTTTTTTTCCACCTTAATAATTTCGTGTCTTGGTTGAACGCTCTCTCGGGTACGCCGTCAGCGAATCTCGTCACTTTTATTATCTCGAGACGCGCGATTATGTGGATTTGACGAATATCTTGACGAATGCAAATATACACGCTTTTATTTATCCTGAGAGAAAAAAGAACGAGGACGGGAGACGGCGGAGCTTAAAATTGCCACGCGCAGTTTTCTCTCTCCGAAGGACCCTGCAAGGATAATATACACTTTTCGATCTTAGCGCGACGGCGTACGGCATATAAAAAAGAAGAATCATCGCGCTTTGCCCTTTGCGTGCCAGAAAAATTTCACAATTTTACGCCCGAATTCCGCGGTTCTCAAATTTCCCGGGAGTCAACACTCGGTTCAAGCTCGTCCATAAAGAATGTAAATTCGTGTTTGTGCTCGTCCCGGGAAAAAGTTGTTGCAAAAAAGTTCAGAAAGGGGAGAAAGAAAAATCGCGCGGGAAAAGCAAACTTTCCGAAAGAAGCGAAAGAAGGAGGAAGCGGAGGATCGGAGAAAAAAAAAGTAGAGTCAGGGAATAAGGGAGTGTAGTCTTTTTTTTTAGCTTTTAGCTCTCGCCAAGTTCAGTAGTCACCGCCGTACAAGTCAGACCCTTTGTCGCGCGTGTTCGTTAGTTTATATACCTTTCTTTTTCTCTCTATTTATCTACCTCTATATATCTATATCTTCCTAACGAAAAGTATCCCGAGTCAAAGTGGCTGAATCGCGATCCGGAAATGAGACTTTCCGACGAGAGTAAGAAAATTTCCCGGTGTTCGGAAAAGAAGAGAAAAGTCACTCGTCCTCTCGATGGCCAAAACATTTGAGGATATTTTCCCATGAAAATAGTGACGAGCTCGTTAGACCGGATTGGAAAAATTACTGGCTAATTTTATTCACGAATAAATAAACGATCTCCAAAGCAGGACCGTTGATGCTCGAGTAATGCGCGAATAAATAGTGCATCGGGGAGAATTAGCGAAAGGGTGGAAGCAGGCGAAAAAGGGGGGAGAGATCGAAGAGAGGGGCTTGACGGGAAAGACAGAGATATCGAGGAGAGAGGATAAGATCACCGGTTGAAGGAAGAGCAGGACGTATTTTACGTAATCCCCCGATGCTCCGACGAAAACTCTCGTATATAAAGCGAGATCGAGCGCAGTCGGATACGACCTCGGTCTCGTAATTCTTCGCGAGTCTGTTCGCGCTTTTATTCCCTCCTCTCCTCTCTCTCTCTCTCTCTCGTCTCTCCTCTCGATTCCCGTCGCCTCGCTTTATCCGCGCTATGCGCCGTTTATGTGCACCGAGAGAGACGAATAATCGCATCTCATCGCGGTATGCAGATCTCGCTTAGTCACGATGGTTGTAAGCTCATAAGAGCTTTTCTCGATTCAGCTACGATTCTTTCTAACAACTGCCTTCATCCGTTGCTAATCTACATTCAGACACTTTTCCACATTTTTTTCTCCTCTACTCCTTTTCTTCTCAACCCGTTAAAAGCTTTACATCCGGATTATTGAAAATATGCACATTTTCATTTTCTCTCCTCCCCACAATCGTTTTATTTATTTTAATTCCTGATTGCCCCCCCCCCCCGAACGAAGGACAATGTGAATGGAAAAAATGTACTTTCGTTATCAAGTGTTATTGGTATGAATTGATTTCCATATAAACAGTTTCGAATTAATGCAGTGTCGACTGAGCTTGGAAAGTCCTTCGTTGCATGAAATATTCATTTGGAGCGCATCAGTTTGCGGTAGAAGGAAAATTAGCGATCGACGTGCCGATTATGATGCTCAGAGCCGAGGTTGAGTTCTCGCGCGTTGACGCACACGCAGCAAAAACTTTAGGCAAATGTCATAATCGGTAAAAGTTTGACGTGTTCGAGCGCTGTGCGATCTGTCGGAAAGTATAGTTCGTAGCTTATTATTGTTTATGTAATGTTTACGTAACCCGAGCTACCTCGGTAGCGAGTGTACGTAGGTACGGTTACGGTTGCGCGAATTCACATCGGGCATCCTCGTTTCACGTTCTCCGCATCACTGGCGACATTTTCGTTCGCGATGATAATACGTGAACGAGGACGTCCCCGCTTCAATGCCGTGGGTTACCCCAGAATTTTTATTATTTCCATTTTTCGCGACGCTCAATTCGCACGAGCTAGTGAAACGAGTCGAACGATCCTCTCGCGCACGTTCGATCGTTATTTCGACAGGCGACGATGTCGTGCCGACAATTCGAATGAAAATTATAATTATCAAGGGCGTTCATTGTTTTTTTTAACTATCATTCATTTATTTTTTCTTAAGGAGATTCTTGCACGATCTTAGCGGTAACATCATTAAATATTTTCGAAAAATTGTGCGAACGATTTTCAAGATCGTGTAGTAAAATATGCTATAAAAATTTCAGAAGGTTTTAAACTCTTGAAAATTTTCGAAAATATTCTTTAATGTAATATGAAAATGTATATGTAACATTTTTACATCATTTTTATTTCAATGACAGTTATATCATATACATTTGTCATATCTCAAAGTAAAAAGTAAATTACCGTGACCATCATATACTACACTTTAAGCGGTGGCTGCTCAGGTTTCCACGATTCTCATTGCACCGCGGAATATTCCGAGCAAATCCGTGTATCGTTCTTCGTCTTTCCACGTCCATTAGAGTCCTCGATAACTAACGTACTGGAAAGCGCCTCGGGTCATTGGGACTTGCTTTATATCGGGATTTCCCTCTGTATACCTATCGTGAAATTCCTAGTCACGGAATTCCATTACGTCGCTCGAGGAACAAAAAATTCCTTCGAGTGTATGATTTATCAACAATCATGACAACCAAACATCATCGTCGTCACCTTTTTTTTACCTTTTCAAGTTTTTTCGACGCGCGCTCCTTATCCTCGCGTGTTCCGGGTCTCAGAGGTATTTTCGGCTTCCTCGAGCCGAATTGAATTCACGTTTTTTTTTTAAATTTATCTTTTTAAGATGAATCATGTGAACACGATTTAATAGAACGATGCTTTTTTTATTTTTATTTTTAATTTTTTATTTTAGTCTCATATACACGGTTTAATGAAATCATCTGCAAAGAAATACATTTTTTTAGAGTCGAATGTACGCGCATTTAATAAAAAAAAGGTGGAAATACCGATTTCGTGGAATAATATAGTGAATCGCGACGTAAGCGGGAAAACGGAGAGCGGCCTTGGAGAATTCACTGCCGTCCGGTCGTCTATGATCCGGAAGTAATGACTCCGGGACTTCCTCCCCGGGAGTGAAATTCTCAGATTCCCTTCGAGCAGAGATGCTCGAATGCCTGGCGGAGTCTTTTCTTAAGCTATCGCGAAGCGTTTCTGCTCCGGCCGGATGAAATTCTCCTGATCATCCGCGGATGCAGGGAGCGCGCGAGCGCGGAGGAGATCGAGCGAGAGGGAAATTTCTCCAGAGTTTCCGTGAATAATCGGCCAGCAAAAGTCCCGACGGCATTGTGTTCCCTCTCCTACCCCCGATCCGCCCTTAAAATCCCGCTAACCGCCTGCAGAAACACAGCCCGTGCGTTCTGGTTAGCGCCGCTCTTTACTCTCTCCCTCTCTCTCTCTCTCTTTCCAATTTTCCTACAGATATGCTCGCGGATTTGCGCGGAGAGTGGCTCAAGGCGAAGCGTGATTTAACGCCGCCGACGCGCCGTTCGGGGAATTATTAACGACGCGATGTTCCTTCTCGGCAACGACGGTTGTTCGAGACACTCGTCGTCCGGAGAAGAGCTCGTCAGAGGGGAGAGAGAGAGAGAGAGAGAGAGAGAGAGAGCAAAAGAGAAAGAGACGGAAAATGACAAGAGAGACCTCGCGAGTGTTCGTGAGCGTCGTGATAAATCGATGTTAACTCGCGTTAACGTCGACTGCAACAATACCGAATGCTTTCGCGATCGAGCGATGACAATGCGAGTGGGGGAAAAATTCTCGACGACGAACAGCCGATAAAGTTCGAGCTCGTACGCGTGTAATACCGGTCAATGGAATTTTTACCCAATCGCTGAATCATTCTTTTCTGGCACACGATATTGAGCAACTCCCGTTGCTTCATTTTTCAGGAGTACGAAAAACAAATCTGCTGTGATCGTGCGTTGTTGTTTCGTGTTTGGCTCTTATCTGCATCGATATAGGTGCGTTTCCAGCCTCATTTTTTTTTCTTCTTCACTTTACCAAGCATGAGCGGCGATAGAATTAAATCGTCGAGCTCGAATGTGTGCTCGATAATTTTTTTTTTCCTGAGATATCGCAGCTCCGTTCATGACTCGGGCTCGTATCGAGAGATCTCTTATTTCCAGATTTGAGATACGAATTCACCTACATAGTTCTTGAAGTTTTACACTCGTTGGGATTTGCGATGTTTTAATAACGAGCTTCCTGTTTTTCTCTGTTATCTGTAATAGGCGGAAGATCTGCTGGACGACATCCTCTCGTTCGAGGCTGGATCTCTGGGCGATGGTCTCAAGGAAGGTCACTCCGGTAGCCTCGGCAGCCTTCCGGATCTTCAGATCAAACCGGAACCACTTTTGCTCACCGACGCGGAGATTCACGCGCTCGCGAAGGATAGACAAAAAAAGGATAATCACAATATGAGTGAGTTCTTTTAACACACATATAGATTATATATTACTAAAAAAAATCAAAATTTCATAGATTTTTTTTGAACCATTACGTAAAATTTTTGCAAAATTCTCAAATATTAGTGAAAAGATTAACATTTTGATATATTTTTTTATATTACGAAAAATAATTCTAAAAATAACGTAGCTGAAGTGTATGAAATATTAAATTTTTTCGGGGTTCAAAAAAAAAACCCACTCGTTCATCCGGTGGGTTAGCCACGAAAGAAATAGAAACGTGATAAAACAAGGAAATTCATCGATAAGAGGGGTGTATTGAAAAATGTGGAAAGAATATGCTGAATATTTCGGGAATAAAAAGCAAATAGCGCGAAAAAAAACTGGAAAAAGAGAAAGCGAGACGTTATAGAGAGGGAGGAGACGAGGGAAGAAATTTGGCGAGATGTAATAGGGGAATGGATATGCTGGGACAAAATAAAATAGTAATTTTGGCGAAGCATCTGGTCGGTTTTATCGTTGCACACGCCTGACCTGGCTCTAAGTTCGCGTCGTTTCCTTACCGCTGCAACCGCCGTATACATTTTTATCCCTGGCGTATAGACAAACATTGTGTACGAGGTGAGCTTTTTTACGCGAGGCAATCTCCCGTACGGCCAAGAGTTCTGGCACGCTCGATGTTTATTGGCCGCGCTCGGTATTGAGGATTCTTCAAAACCTCGGGACAAGAAGCAGAAGGGGGAGGCGGGGGGGGGAGACTCTGCCGGTTGCATTACCGTGCGGTCAAGTCGCGCTCTCCCGTGGAAAGGGAAAAAGATCACTTTCGTACCGCGAGACGGAGTCATAGAGATAAGTGTACCGTAGAAAAAGAGAACCGAATCGAGAACGATCTCAGCTCACGTATTTTACACGTGACCCGCGATCGTACGTGATATGATTTTTTCCCCTACACATCTTTTTGTACAACACGCGTTACGGATACAACGAAGCGCGCGCACTTTGCTCATTGCTCCGAGATACACTTTCTCAACTTGGCGCAAATCGCCTGCGAAAGCTTTCACCTCCTCCGCCGTTTTAACTCGACACTTTTATTTCGTCCCTTTTATTTATTAACATCTTTTATTCGGCATTATATTTATATCTTTGCTTTGTTTCTCGAAAAATGTGTGACGAGACGGGGGTAATCGCTGGAAGAAAACGAGGGAAAGAAAATTTATCGCGAGGAGGAGAGCAAATGTCGTTTTGTCTCGAAATGCGGCGAAAAAAAAAGCGGAGCGTCCGGAGGTTTCCTCGGAGGATATTCTTTCGGCAGAAATGGGGGCCGATCGAAGCGGGCGTTCGCGTCTTTCGAATTAACCGTCGCAATCTAATCAGCTGGATCGGAACAAGTTTTCCTTTTCCCGTGTGCTCCGTAGCCGTGTACACGCTCGAAGAACAAGGGGGATGAGTACCGATGTCGCCTATATATAGCCAGATACGTGTATTATAGAGGGCGCGAGCGCGACGAGAGAGAAACTTGGATTCCTCGAGGAGTTCTCGGCGAGCAGAACTTTTCCTTCGTCGCGCCGCGTGTGCGAGACTTCCCTCGCCCTTTTCCGTGATTCCTCCAGACTTTACCAGTACATTTGCTCGATCGGCCATGTACGAATGGATCCTACAGAGAGCTCTCCGCCAAGGAGAAGCGAGAAGGGAACGAGGATCGGAAGCGTCAGGATTCTGCACGATTCCCAAATCGTTTCGAGTCCCTTCTCCTATTTTCTTCTCCCCCCTTTCGCTCTCTCTCTCTCTCTCTCTCTCGAGTCCAAATTTCATTTTACGTTACTTTAATCAAACTTATCGAGAAAAAGGCAGAGCTCGGAGTTTTGACTCTCTTGACAAAACAAACCGAGTAGAAAGTAGTTCTGCTCGGTGCATTTACCGTTTCTTTTTCTCACAGGGCTGACCTTGTCAAAACTCTGCCAGAAAAGTATGAAGAAATAGAGAGCGAGAGAGAGACGTATAAATAAAAAAATTGCAAGTCATCGCACGAAAAGTCGTAAGCGAGGAACAAAAGTCGAACTTGGATTATTCTTGCATCAATTCGTCGAACTCCACGCGTTTTTTTTTTCGCAACTTTGAAAAGAAGCGAAACTTGGCGCGAGTATAATATTATGACGCGGTCGCGGGGTTTTATCGTCGATCGTTGATCAAGTTCGGAAGTATGGAAATTATTTTATTCCGTCGTGGAGGACGGAAACTCTCGTCGCTATTGGTTCTCGCGTTCTCGCATAATCGAACGGACCGTTGTATATAATCGACCAGCAATAATGTTCTCTTTCTCCCCGTCACGGATCGTCGGGCTTCTCGTCGTATACTCGAGGTTTGTCGTCCGCAGCTGAATACTATTGAGACCGTTAATATCGCCGTTAATCAAGTTCCGAGGACGCCATAATCCGTCGACGAGAGCTTCGTAATCCAGAAACGTAGGTAATACGCTTGGCTCTTCGTTCCAGTTGATGCCAACACGTACCGACCGATATATAACGAACCCAAACTCACTTGCACTCTCCCGCTTTCCAATTCTCTCGTTTCGGTACGACCGTTTCGTTCTCCCTCTCGTCCCCCTTGCCGCTTTCATTCGAGACGTGTCCACTAATTCTCATCCCATATTTGTACATTTTCGTCTCTATCGGAACGTCCAAACAAAACCAGCACACGCTCATTTTCGAGCGAACATTTCTTTCTTTCTTTAACAAATTTTTTAAATACATCTTCGTCGCAGCTGGAATATTTTTTAAATGCTGGCACTTCTCGTTTATTTTTGGAGATGGAATTGCGGGAAGCTGGCAATTTTGTTTGAAACGACGGGTACGCGTCAATGTACAAACATTCGGTCTCGCTCGGAACACGGTTAACGAGAGAATGCTTTCTCGAAGCCAATTCCCCCATCGATTCGTATAAGCTATATGGCCAACAATCGTCGAATTGCAAATGTTTCGCAGACGTGTTCATCAACAGCTCCAGAATTCCTTCATCTGTGTCATCCTTAATGCACGATACATATTCGGTCTATAGACAAAAAGTTTTAAAAACGAAAAACATACTAAAAAAAACCCAGTTTTAATTAGAATTAAAAAAAAATTAAATTCAAACATTATTTTGTTTTCATTTCTTAAAAAGTATGCAGCATCTGCGTTAATTATGCATTTTTCATAAACCGACAGGTTATGAGCTCGGCTACGTTTTTCGCTTTATTCGAGAAACAAGAAACGATCGAACAATAATAAATATTAATTCTTTGATATACGACAAATGAGCGAGTCCTTGGAATTCGAGAATGCATTCCGCGACTTATTGATATATTCATACAATAGCGCGAATACCGACGTATTTTATTCGAATGCTTGTGACAAATATGGAAGAATATCGTTCCCAAGAAATACTTTTCGACGCGAAGCGACTTTCGGTATTTCGTTCTGAAAGAATTTTATCCGGGAGAATGAAAAAGAAAGATACGAAAAGAAAGAGAAAAAAAGACACAAAACGGTATCGTCTCCGTCTGCGCGTCTATAAATTGTCTGACATTACTGCCGATCGTATACTGAATTACACAAGCCTTTACATAACAATGTCACAATTCTAAATTGAAAAATTCATGCAAAGCGATTCGCTCGCTGGCGGCCTTGCCGCAAGAGATATAATTTTCGAAAAATTTATTCATTCCTGAGTCTCGGAAGAAATGAAACGGGAGATCGATTGTTTCGTTTATTCTTTTCAAGCTTGGACCCGGAAGGAGACGCTTTTGCGATTGACGTTCTCATTACCGAGACTCAGGTCGAGTCCTCGCACGCTCTCTTCGCGTGCCCACGACTATGTTAACGATGAGAGATACCGAAGCGACAAATGGGTCTCTTCCTATCTCTCTCTCTCTTTCTCTCTCTTTCTAAATCAATTTATTGCTACACAAGATCAAAGTCTACCATCTAAAATCATAATTATCATCAGGTGTGTATTTGTGTGACCTCTTCATCTTTTTCTTTCTTTTCTACACAGCCAGAAAAATTTTCCTCGTTTCCGCGAAGCAATAAATTCGTTCGTTTGACCGCGCATCAACACAGCCTCGTCGATAACGTCCAATAAAGATAATACGAAGATAAGACAGAAGAAAAATGAAGAAGAATAAGAATATCCATACTCGTTCGTTTTTTATTGACGTATGTGACAATAAAAAAAAAGTACGAGATACTCGATCTACCTGAAAAGATATCCGATTATGACCGAATGTGTTCTTTATCTTGTTCACAGTTGAGAGAAGAAGAAGATTCAACATAAACGACAGAATCAAAGAACTCGGGACGCTACTGCCCAAGACCAATGATCCGTGAGTATTAGAACTTCTCAAATCGTCTCTTGAAACATTCTAATTAATTGATGAGGGGAGAAAACAGACAAGAAAACGAGATAATTGAACCAATTTCCTTTTATCGAGGGCGCGTCAACAGTCGAAGAAATTAAATATACTTTCTAGCCTATTTATCTCGAAAAATGGTCACTGCGTATGTGACTCAGCAATTATTCATGACAAATGTTACCGGATAATTCCAGTTTAATTCCGGAATTTATACCGCGGACTCTGTCTCACGACCCGGGCTTCTCCTCTCCTCTCCGATTCGCTTTGACCGTTTCAAATGAACGAGCACTCGACGTGTATAATTTTGACATTTCACAACTGTCACATTTTTAAAGCTTCTCCATACCCTCTGTCGCGCCTCACCCTTTTTCATCGAGTCTTTTGAATTTTTTACAATGTTTTACCATTCTCGCTCAACGTATTCATTCCCGACTCATCCTCTCCCTTTCTCCCTTTTCCCGTTTCCCCGTTCACGCTATTTCCGCAGGAAATAAAAGATTGAGAGTTCCTCTCGAGGAAGGATGATTGAATTCTTCGTTATTTTCACGCTCGTTCTGTACTCGAAAGCCTTTCGTCCCGGATTCTTCTCGTTTCGATCATTTCACGAGATTTCCCTCACCCGTTTCTCCGTCCCTCGCTCGCTTTCTCTTTCCCTTTATTCCTGCGTCCACTCTCGCCTCTGTCATCGTCGTTCGCGTCCATCTCGAGACTAGATAATTGAGGAATAATTCTCTTGGAAATCAGAGTACCGAGCGAGAGGAAACGAGAACATTTCCTGATGGAAAATAGCGAGCGACAGAGATGACAGCTTCTACCGTAGACAGCTGATTACCGAAGGACTCTCGTCGTCCTGCTGTAGGGACTACAGTCACCCTCGAATTTTATTTTTCCACGCGAAAATAAATTAACAACAAAGCTCAGCTTTTTTTGACATCTTCTGCTTCGTTCGAAAGTAAATTGCGTACTCGAAGGAATATTTTATTTGATCTTTTTTCCGTGTCTCAAATTGAAAAAAAATGGATAAAATCTGTCAATTTTTCACGGGAATTTTCCGTTCGGAGATTCGCGAAGATTGGACGTAGGGATCTCGAACGTTTCGCTAACGAGCCCCGCGGATTCGAGCTCTCTCGCCATGGAGAAGGGAAGACGTCGTCGCCGTCGTCGTTCGCCAGCAGTGTGTGGCCTGGGTACCCTCACTGATCGACCATTTATCAATCTGCGTAGCAATCCATTAGTCAGTGTCTCTCACTGGAAGCTCAAAAACCGTTTCGAGCGTACATTCCATCCCTTGTCTTGCGCTCATACAGGCTATTTCACAACTAGACGTCGCACCTCGTGACATCAATTTTAGCCAAAATTTCGCATCGAAACATTTCTTCGCTCCTTTTGTTATAATAATATCATTTTCAAGAAAGTTCTAAAATTTTTCTCGACCTTTTTATGCATTTTTTTTCTCAGCAAAACTACAATTTTTATCAAATTTTCGAACAAGGACGAGAATCGTTCCATCTTCACTTTTCTCTTTTATTTTTCCAGTCGATTCCAGCTATGACAGAAAAACTGTAGGCTTTTATTGTAGATCCATATTTATCGGGCGCATACATTCCATAAAACCGTTCGACCCGGAGATTGAAGAGCAGGCAGTCTAGCTCCAATCTCATACCATTCCCCAAGCGCCGGAGAATAAGTGTCTATACGGTGTGTGGGAGTTCGCTATATCGTAGTTTCGAAGGATATCACGTAGGGTTGTTGATGTACGTATATACGTACCGATCGATTTCGTCGTTAGACCTTCGACGGCTCGTCCTGACGCCAACACCTGACACACCGATGTTATTTTCCTAAACCCTCTTTCCCCTCCGCGCCCTTTTTTCTCGACGATCGTTTCATTTTTTTCCCTTTGTTAACGCACTATCTCCAGCCTGCTCGTGGCTTCCGATATCCCGGTCTAGAAAAAAGTGCACGAAATAGGGGGTTGACATTCGAATATAACGACTCAGACTTCAGACGATCCATTTATATTGTCGAGAGACTATCACGGCCGTCGCGCTTCTATTTGTCAATTTTTTATCCCCCTCGTTTTCATAAGGGAGAATTAGTCGGGAAACGCGCGTGACAAAGACATTTTCAAGATATCTGAATATCTTTGCCCTTTTTTCCTTCGTAGCTGGCCCGAATGACGAAATTGTGAATAGATTATCTCAATTTGTCTCGAAAGTCCCCATAGCCGGATCGTAACCGCTGACAACATTGTGTACCGCTGAATCGCGACGCTCCGGAGCGTACCATAAAGGAGAGATATCGCGAATATAATAGAGCAACAACAACGGAATCCTTTGCCGTTACGAGAGAATTTCCTGGGCGCGACAATGATAAATTTTCTCTCGAAGAGTCAGTAAAGTCGTAACGCATGACTCTGCCGAGAAAACGATGCCAATACTGGACTTACCTCTATTATTGTCCCTTTGCTCAAAAATCGTAACAAATGCTTCGAATTTCAGCAAATTCCTCTCGGGTATACTTTCAACGTCGCGAATGGATTTTGCTTTTTAGATTCCTCGAGCAATCTTTTCCTCGTTTTCAATTCGCGCAAAATGTTCCATGGTAAAATATGGAACGAATAATCCGACCTAAATCGCAGGGAATATAACGTATTTATTTACATTTACTCGTCTCGCTCTTACCATGATTAAATTCTCGGCGGAGAGTCGCCATTTGATATCCAGCGGGAAAATATTAAAATCCTCGAAGGGCACAAGAAAAGAGGATTTTTTTTTAAGATCGGAGCTTTCGTGACTTTTCTACGAGAGACTCCGAATGCGATAGGGATCGGCAATGGCTTTTCACCGATGGGAATATTCACGAGAAGCCTCCTGTGATCCTCGCGAGGGGTTGAGATGACGAATGCTCCTCGTAATAGGCTTTATATTCGTCTTCTCCACTATCTCGAGGTTGTCGACTCTCTTCTCCTGAATTTCAAACGAAAGTCGACGCCGAGTCACGACGAATCTGTTCTCGCCCCTGAGCAGGATCGTGTTACCTAACGACGACGGAAATAAAATTGGGAGTGCACACCCGACGTCTTATTGGGACTTGAATTCGTACGAAAATTCAGTACATCGTGATACTTTACATATATTAAAAACGTTTTGATCTTCGCGTTTATTCTCGACGTTTTTTAAATTTGCAACAAAAAAAAACAAATTTTTTAAAATATCATTTAAAATATCAAAAGTATCATATATTTAAATGATACTTTTGTTTCATTCTAAATGTGTCATCGGATTTTGTAATATTAAATAAAACTCTCAAGTCTTAAAATGTGCAGAAAAATATGATAGACATAAAAGTATTTGAAACGTAACAAAATTTACGGAAAATAAATTTATTAATCGTAAATTTCTTTACTGCTTCAGATATTACGAGATCGTTAGGGATGTGAGACCGAACAAAGGTACGATACTAAAGTCGTCGGTCGAGTACATAAAACTATTGAAGAACGAGATAACGAGGATGAAGCAGAGCGAATCGAGGAACAAACATCTCGAGCATCAGAATCGCAGATTATTGCTGCGCGTTCAGGAACTCGAGCTCCAAGCCAAAAATCACGGACTCCCGATCACGGACTTCAATTGGGCGTCAACGTCCCTCGGCGTCGTCAACTCCTTCCCCAGAAGTAAACACGATCGACGGAAAATAAATGTGAGTTTTCCCAAAATAATATCATCCAATCCTCAAATCGTCTTTCAAGAAAAAGAGAAACATTTCCTTTAACTACATTTCACCCTAGTTCGTTTTTCTCCCCGCTTCGCTTTCGATAACATATTCTCCAAACAACCTCAAAACTTTCTTCTCCCTGCCAATAAAATAGCTCGAGTAATAAAATTAAGAAAATCAATAGAGAGTCTATCGCGACGAGGACATTTGTTGTCGTGAAAAGAAAATTAATAAAAAATAATTTACCCGAAAAGCGAAGAGAAACGGAAGCTCGGTAGATTCGCAAGAATTCGTGAAAAGCTCTCGACAGTGGACGCAAACTTTTCTGTTCGCTGTCAACCGCGACGTTGAGATCGCAACGTTGAAAATTATCGTTGCAGATAAAATCGTCTTGGTGAATTCGCTGGCTTTTCAGGCTGTGTCCTCGGGGTTTTGTTTGCACTTCCGGTAACACAAGCTAGCTCTTTTCCCGTTGGTGATTACAATAAATTCGAAAGGAAGATACAGAGGGTCGGCTACTCTCGAGAATTTTGTCTCTCCGCCCGGTATACACATTTCCTCCGAGAACAAGACTCGCGGACAGTAAAAACGGTGGAGAGAAAAGTAGACGTCGTGTCTCTCGAAATTCACATGTACGTGTACCGAGAATAAACGGAACTCTTCCAAAGACGAAGAAGACGCTGTCTTCATTATTTTTCCGTAATCTCCGCGGCGACTCGAGTATAACTCATTATTGCGAGAACGCCAGATAAAGTATTTACTTATTCTCTTGACTATAAAGTTCGCGAAATGAGAAACAGCGAGAAATTATTTTACAACCCTCAGTTCCGCATTACTCAAAATTCGTAATACCGTAGAACGCATCAGTCTCGCGCACACAATAACAATCAACTTATTCATCCAACTTTACGCTCGGAGATTGGAAGACGGTCGCAAATTTTCTGTATATAGTCCCGAATCCCGACGGAGTTTCAAACTCGGACGTTTCCTTCGGGGATTGCATGTAGAGTCCACGCCTATGTATATATACACACATTTCGACGCCTATACGTTTACACGTATACGTGTATAAAACGGAGCGTTTACTTTTAATTTTATTTTCCTTCCCGAAGCAATTTCTCCCTGCGGCTTTTCCTGAAAAGTGAGGCGCATCCCTTGTGGTGACGGTTCCCGTCGTTCGCTGCATGTTTCTTCCACCCGTATGTATAAGCGATCGCGTCGATCGATCTTTATTGACGATCGGGATTTCAGCAGCAGATGCCGGACGTGGTGACGCAGGAGGCGCTGAGCATGGCCCAGTTCGAGGATCTCATGGAGGACGACGCGGTCGGGCCCGTCCACGGAGGCGACCCGATGCTCTCGTCGCCGCACCTCCCGCCGCTGAGCCCCCCGGCGCCGGCCTGTCACCACCCTCTGCCCGACGAGGACACCCTCGGCAGCCTGACGCTCACCACATCGAACTCATCCACCTCCGACATGGACATTGTCGCGTAGCCACGACAAACGCCTCCTTCCTTCACCACCGACCGAAAGGAGGAACACTCTCACCCGTCTGCATGCCAAAACTTTGCCACTTATTTTTCCTCTCGCGACACAAAAGCTGATCAAGACGAGACGCATCGATTGATCGCACCCGAGTCCGAGTATTTCACGCTTCTTGTCTAAAACCACCGTACACGTCGTGGAGTCGATACTTTATATGTTACAAACCGCTAAATACGTGGTAGATTTGACGCAGCTCGTGTTGAGAATCACTGGACACGTGGCCGATTTGACGTTTCGTGTAAAAAGACAGGATTCGTGGTACACGTGGTAAATTTGACAGATCGCGTTGAAAATTTAAAGATTGTGTCTGAAACTACCGTACACGGTAGATTTTAGAGTTATCCCCAGTTGTGGTATAGGTTTGACAGTCGAAGTTGCAAAATTGTTGTACATATGGTAGGTTTTAGAAAGTTGTCGCGATTTGTGACAGATTGGACAGTTATTGTTGAAAAACTATCGTGCACGTGGTAGAGTTGACAGTTTTCGGGATTCGCGGTGGAATCGACAGCTGTCAACGTTTGTGGAAGACGCAGAATTGAAGTAAATTTCTGCAGCGTCGGTTCTCGAGACAGCGCTTTCCTGGATTATTGGAGAGGGCGTCGTCCCGAAGATATGGAGAGGTGCTCACGAGGGTGACACGAGAGTCCCTGGACGACGCCCTCGATCGCCGAGCACGCGTTACACACCCAGGGTGTGAGATTTGCCGAGTGTCCTCGTGCGATCGAGACTCGTCCTTCGCCGACGAAACGCTTTTTTTTTCCATCGACGCATCTTCCGACACTTTTTCCTCATCCGCGAGCCACTCGTCCTTCGAAAAAAAAACGAACGGACGCTCTCTGATTACGGACAACGCTATGTCGAGAATTTCTCACCTCTTGGCGATCGTTCTCTCGGTCGTCGCCGAGAAGAAGGCGCGCTGGACGCGCCAACAATCGCTGGGATTCTTTCGAGCGATAGTACAATCCAAAAAAAAAACAATACGCATCGACCTTTACAATAAGACCTCGCCAAGAATGCTTGTAATCGTTAAAAACAAAAAAAAACATTCCGTTTCCGTCGAATTGTGATGTCTCAGATCGAAAAAAATCTATTTTTTAATATCACCGATAGCTACGAAATACAATGGCTGTTGCGCCAGCTGGGGAAAACCTCGCCTGTTTCGGTATTAATTCGAGTTTCGTTAAACTCATCTCGTAAGAACGGCGCAGACTCTCCGCCGTGACCGGAGTCCTCAAGACGAGACCTTGGCTGTCGATCAGTCGTGGACGATGGAAAATAATTTCCATAGAGCCGATAATCGAACGTTCGGGATCGTGTGGGGGCGAGCGCGCGAGTCCGGCCCGATCAGCGGCAAACGGTCCGATTAATGCGACTCGTTTGGGGACCGACGAGCGTATGTTTTCTTCTGTTTCTCTCTTTCGCTCGTCAACTCGGGACGCACTCGCGGCCGCTCGTCCAATTGATGAGCCTGGAGAAAGAGAAAAAAGACAGCGAGGGGACGAGGGTTGGGAAAGGCTGCAGCGTAATTTAAATTAATAATTTACACGCGTGCCTTCGACGAATACGCACGCTCGTTGGGTTACTGGCTCGCGGAACGAGGCCGATTGCGAGTCTCCATGCTGAACGCGTCGACAATTCTTCCACTCTAATTTTTTCCCTTCTCTCTTTCTCGCTCGATTTCTTTTTTTCACCATTCTTTTTCTCTCTCTCTCTCTATTTCTCTTTCTCTTCGCTCTCGCGTTCGTACTTGGCCCAAGTATACGCGAGCTATATATTTTGAAAAACGTTTACGGCCGTGGAAGCTAAACGACGTCATACATTAACTCGCGCGATAATCCAATTCCGCGAACATCTCTCCTATTCCTCGTCGCCGATACCGACACACTCGCACGAGCGAGAATCCTGCGCAGGAACACGGCTCTATGGAAATCCAGTGAAAGCAAACACTCGATTTGCCGTGAATTATATGCAATTTAGAGAATAGAAAAAAATACGTACGGGGGAGAACGAAAAGAAGTATTTCCGAGCCCGCCGATGTCGATAATTCGACGCTTGTGCGATCAGCGGCGTAAAGAACGAAGAAATTTTATTCACATGTTTTTCCTGATATTTTCATAAGACGATATTTTTGCAAATTGCGTATTTTATCCGGGATTATGTTTCTCAAACGCTTGCCCGATATTGCCGCATCGATTTTGCCTCGCGAAGGGATTCGCGAAGAGTAGAGGAAAAAAAAGTGTGGCGTTGCAACGAATCAACGATTATCGAGGAGAAATGAGATATAAATATTTTTTTGAAGTACTTTTACACTCGTGTCATTGTAAGCCAGTGTGCCTGCATTTTCTCGTGAATATTTGGCGACTTGGGAAAAACAGCGAAGAATTTATGACGTTTCGATTATCACGATTGCCCTTCGTTTCCTATCACTCGAGAGAAAACGTGGGCTTATTTTTATATTTTCCCTTTCTCGCCGAGGGAAGAGCGTTCCTTCGAAATCGAGTCCCTTGCCAAGTGGGAAATAAATAAAGAAGTAACGAGGAAGATGGAGAAATGCAGATGCAACGGACATGCTAGTGAGAGACACAAGTGAGACGAGTTGATGTTCGAATAACGGGAACATTGAATTCCATATCCTTCCTGAATCAGAGAAGTGACGTTAAAGTTAAAGTGACGTTAAAGTTTGTATAGTTTATATTAAATAAAAAAAATAATAAAAAAAAACAAAATACACTATGTATTGCGAAGAGAGCAAAGAGTGTGAAGTCGAGAAACGGCTTGTTATCGATCGTTGTTTGATTGTATCGATTTTAAATGCATAGATAATTGTTATTACTTATAGTTTTATTGTTACCGAGTAGATTAATTTTCTTAATAAGTTCAAAGATTGTACAAAAAAGAGCTAGCGAAGAAACTCAGTATCGGAGAGACTCGTTTGCACGAGCTGCCGAGCGATAGAAGAGAAGAAAAAAAGTATTTTTCCGCATCGATTTTATGAATTCGATTGTTAATCGGAGGAGTTCCCCGCGAGGGAATCAAGAACAAAAAACGAGGAGAAAAAATAAACGAAAAAAAAATAAGAAATATCGTTACCAGCTATGATATATCGTGTGAGTTTTTATTTCTATATCGTCGACTAATTCCCCGCGCTCGCGCACACATATATGTATATGCGAATATGTACGTGAGAACGCGCGTGACCTCTTTTTTCGAAACCTCTTCGGCCTGGAACCTTCCTCGCAATGGTTGCTCCATTCGTTCTATTCCGCTCTCTCTCCTTCTATTTCGGAACTCCTCGTTTTTTTTTTCCACTCCCGTACTCGCATGCGCCTGCTTTTTACCATAATCCCTTCTTTCAACGGTAACGAGCGATCACGAGGGAAGGAAATGCAATTTGCCGTATCGTCAGACCGAAATGGCTTTCCCGGGCAAGTTCGAGCCATCGCGAGCTTCGTGTGCTCCACGACGATGTCCATCCGGCGTACACGCGATATTCGCTGTCCGTCTGCGCGTAAAATACATCCAGCATCGATACAGAATCCACCCAGGAGTGTACCGAATTTCGGAAATAACGAGCCATCGCTGATTAGAATTTCCAACGGTCAGATTACTAATGAATCCTCCACCGGAATCCCCGACCCTCCGATTCGGTAAGAACGCGCCTCAGCCGTCCCGACCCTCGTCTCCCGTTTTCTCCGCAGCTCAAGACGTTTGCGAGATCCGGGATCTTTATAAAAAA
This sequence comes from Cremastinae sp. A BG-2022a, assembly GCA_030522545.1. Taxonomy (NCBI): domain Eukaryota; kingdom Metazoa; phylum Arthropoda; class Insecta; order Hymenoptera; family Ichneumonidae; species Cremastinae sp. A BG-2022a. The sequence goes on along the minus strand of JAPYYW010000520.1, from coordinate 28,273 downwards.
AAAGCAGTAAAAAACGTATTGCGATTTATCAAGAAGAGAGAACAAAAGTTCGTGTCACTGGCCCATGTAGAAAAGAAACTCAATTTATTTCAGGCAGTCGTATCGTAATATCGTTCTTTAAGATTTAATTGAAAATTTGCATGAAGCTTCTTTTATGTGACACTTTTTATATTTATTTGTATATAAAAATGACAATTTTATTCTGTTTCTTCTTCCAAAACTTTGTGTAGATTTTTATAAATTATCAGAGAAGGTGCACGTTCAGTTTTCAAAAAAGAAAATCTGAAAAAATTCTTTTCAATTTTGGTAATCATACAGCAAGTGTCGTTTTATTCGAAATTCACAAAAACTTTTTTAGTATCTTTTTTTAAGCGAGTAAACGAAATTTAATTTATTGAATAAGTCTTGTTATTGCGGTATTACAATAAAAGTATGAAACTGTAGATGTACTTGATTAGAGTAAAGTTACGTCATAATTGAAGGACATGACCAAGATCGGAAGATTGGCTCTCTGCCTCATGAGCGGTTCTCTCGACTTTCGGTCGGAGCACGGGAGGTCAGAAATCGACAAGCAAGATTTTGACATCGAGTACACAGTTCGCCGTCCTTGTCCTTCCCGTTCTCTATTAATACAGGAACTCCCATTGCGGGCGCAACGAGCTCTCTCGTGGGCTGTTAACCGAGCTCTGCAGCCTCGGGGATATTCGAGAACGTTGAAGACAGACCGTTTTATCCGACGTATAGTGAGACACTCTCGGATAATGTGGCTTCGCTTATTGACCCTTGGAACCACAGGTAAAGAGAAAGAGAGAGAGAGAGTTAGACGATCAATGATCCTTCGCACCCCTCTGCGTCAAATATTTAAAAGTTCGTGACTTTACTTTACGAGCCATTAAAAAAAGAGAGCACAAATTTTGTCTGGTCAAAAAACCGTTTTTTATCTCTAAAAAAATATTCGGTAAAATTGCGCATATGAATCTCGAAATTTTTATCATTCACAGTACGACCAATGCTAATATTTAGGTTCGGGTCATTATTCAGGGAGAGGTTCCATTACGATAGCTAACGAACCAACTCTATTATAGTGTGCAGAAAAATGGAAGAATTGATTTCCAGCCGACACGAGTGTGTCGACCAATTAGGGAGTATTTCACCCCGGTAGTCAGTATACATACATTGTTTTTTCAATTATTGAAATTGACCGAGCGAGACATACATTTTGCAAATTAATTAAATTGAAGTAGAACGGTGGTGACGTGTAAGTTAAAGGGGCTCGGTGCTATTTAGCTCAATTTAACGTTATCGGTAGAGGTAGAAATAAAATATCTTAATGGCGCGATATAATCGAGCTGGATAATATATATCGAGAAAATCGAGATTCCTCGAGAGCGAGAGGGAGAAAAGGGCGAAAGGTAAAAGTACACTTGGCTCTTTCTCACATACATTTTTTTTTTCGTTTCTTCCTCCGCGTCGTTCTTTCCTTTTTTCTCCTATACACGAACTTATTCCACTTGTATGCTTTACAGGTTTCGGTACACCTAGGCTCATCGCTTTTTCTCTCCTCTCTCTTTCTCTTTGTCTCGTTTCTTTTCCCACGCGATTTCATCCATTTCCCTCCATCCCAGCCCATTCCACGTCGCACTTTTCCTCGAGCGATGCCCCATACTCCGACAACCCGACACCTAACCCCGGGCGTATAATGGATCGCTTCAATTTACTCGTGAACCCCGCGGGCTCTCACACACGTTTTACTCCGACGACATCCTCCCTTCTTCCCTCCTGCAACTGCGCTACTCCCTCCCTCTCTTTCTTTTCCTCCTGTTTCCTCTCTATACACGGATACACATTACGTGCACCAGTTTCCGCTCTGCCGAATCCCCGCCACTCTTCTATCAGCCCGGAGAAAAAGGAGAATCGTCGGCGGTAAGAAAAAAGCAACGGTGACTATCGTCTTACATAAATGGCACGAAATTACAAAATAATATAACCCTGCAATTCGCCGAAACGATGCGGGAGAAAAAGGGGTTGGCGAAACGAAAAAGAAATTAATTGAAAAATTGAATTATGTCGGATCGGGGGGTATAGTTGCACTTTTTATTTTTCGCGTTTCGAGTTTTTCGAGAAATCCGACGACACGGTCAGGAAGGAGGAGGAAAAATATAATGGTATAGCGCGTGTGCTCAAAGGTCGAAAGAAAATTTATGAAATGGACGATTAAAAAATAAAATTAATTGAAAATGGACGTGGGCCATTTGAATTTTGAATGTCGCAAGTTTCTGAGAGTCTGGAGAGAGGGGCGGAAGAGGGAGAATAAATGGAATTTCGCGTGCACAGCGATAAAGTTGAAAGTCGAGGAGGGAAAGGGAATATGCAAAATGGGATGTGGTAGGATAATGGGGTGCGCAAGCTTTTCTCTGCCAAGAATAAGAGATCTCTTCGGTGTTTCCCACGAGCCGTAAGGAACCTCGCACACACATATCTCGTCCCGAAATTATACGTATACACGTGCGTCGTGAAAACGCGAATACCAGCGAGCGTTCACGTCCGGAGGCTCCTAACTTTGGGTCGAGCGCGATATAATGTGGCGTATGAGGGGAAAAAAGGATTGGCAAGTCCGGGCATATCCGCCCCCGCTTGCCAGGAAAATACCGAGCAAATAGCCGAAGCTCGTTGATCCCACCAGCGAGCTCATCGTTACTTTTTTCCCTTTTCGTTCTCTCGTCTTTCTCTCTCTCTTTTTTCGCTCTCGACGTTATATTCCCTTTTCTCGCCGTCGACACGGTGGCCCGCTGGGCTGACCCGTGGATACTTTCCCGATGGCGCGTTTACACCGAGCTTCAACGCTCCCTACCCCGCCGGCCGCGCGAGCCACGAAAATAAAAGTCCACGAAAAAGTGCGAGGATTGAACAAGCCCGAGACGAAGGTGAGAGAAAAATCGACGAAAAGACGAGAGATAGTCTTTCATCCGGGAGAGCAACCGAGACCGAAAACAGAGCGTGTCTCCTGCACTCTCTTCCCTGCTCCGACACGCCCACTATTCTCGCTCCTCGTTTTGTTCTTCCAGGCAAAATGTCAATACGGCAGAATATTGACGGTGTGGCGAATAAGGTGAGTCTCCTTTCATCTTCTTGTCTCTCGGGATTTTATCTTTTTTTCATCAATTTTTCGTTTTTTTAACGCTTCCTTCCTGTATTTTTAGCTGAACGGTTTTTCGACTATTCTTTATCGCGATTCGCAGGGTTTATATCGATCGACTTTTGTTTAAAAATAAAATAATAAGAATTTTAGCAAGAAGACTAAAAAATGGTGCGAGGATCAGAAGGATGTCTGAATTATTTTTAAAAAAAGCTCTTTGGAAATCATTAATAAAGAAATACAAAGATTTTTGAAAAGTAGCGAGAAATAAAAGAATAGATGATGCAGTGCACGACTCTTGGGAATAATTTGTACCGAGATGAAAAAAGATATGTGTTGACAGAGCAAACGATAATAAAGGTGACTTCATTGTATTGTCCAGGTCGTTTTGGTCGATGTCTGCAGAGCATCAGACACGAAGACCTCGTGTGCCGAACTAACCATTGAAAGCATCGCGAATGATGCAGAATGCCCTGGAGCATCCGCTATCCATTTTCCACGTGGCTTCACGAAATTTCACCTAAACCTGAAATGCAAACACGCGCGCGCGCGCGCCAACCCACACGCGACGTGTGCACCTTCGTGTATTTATAAATTGATGTGCACGTACGTCCCGGTTACGACGTCAGAATATGGACGGCGCGGTGTGTGCGACGACGTATATATACCACAGGTACGCTGTGCATCCTCGATTCCCTCCTCGCTCCCCCGCCTTGTGTATGTACTTTCCATCGATCGCCCGAACTCTCAAAATCAAGTCAACTCATCACGAAAATCCGGGATTTCGAGATAAAAGCCTCGTCATCACTCTTCTTTTTCTCATTTTTATATTTACAACTATAACGTATGCACGTAGGGCTTTAATTCTCCCTGCGGTTGAACAACTTCCACGAAAAAATAGGTCTTTATTTGAATCTCATTAAATAAAAAAATTGAACAACAAATGCAATTTTTTTTCATAAAAATGTAAAAAAGAATTTTCATACTAAAAAATAAAGTATCAAAAAATAATTTATTTAGAATTTTCTACAAGAAACAAGCTGAATCAGCAACTTTGAAGTTGAAAGCTCTTGAACCACTCCGGTAAAACGATTACAAATTATATACGAAATTAACAATAATATCCAGAAAATTTCTACAAGTCTCATATTTAAAAAAATATCATTGATGCTCAGAATTCTAAATCTCAAATTCTCCAATAAGATTGAAAAAGGATTTGCGCGTCAGAAGTCCGATTAATCACGATTATCGATTATTTTCTTTTCTATAAGCAAAGTTCGCGAATGAGCATTTAACACGAGCGATTAAACAATGAATTTTTCAATATCGTCGGAATCGCGAATTATATGAAGTGGTAATAGGGATCGGAATGAAGAATCGCGTCATTATAATTAGTAGCAGTCTGCGGGCGAGAGAGAGGCACCGAGGGATTAATAGCGATTGGAAGGATTTTTGTATGGACGAGGGAAAGAGTAAAGAGGGTCGAGTTCCTGGGAAAACGAGAGGAGTCGGGATATATGCCACCCTGCTCCCTCTTCTCTCTTTCTATCTCGGATGGTGTGAGAGCGAGGAGGTATATAGTATAATAAATGAAAGGCTTTATACGAACGATTTGTCCGCTGGAACGTGGACTCGGCTCTTGCTTGTGTCGCGTAAGCGCGCTTGGGTCACGAACGGAAGTGGAAGTCGCGCGCTCGTGTTCGTCCTGGCCGCGTCTCGCACCCCCGGCTCTTTTTTCTTCACTAACGGTGACACTTATTTTACCTACGGGGTCGGGGCTCCGTTCCTGACGGTTCGTCTCTTTCGGGATTCCATCGAGAGCCTGATTGCTCTCGGAACCGAGCGAGCTGGATAAGGCATCGACGACGGAAATGTCAGAAAAGCACACCACCGCAGTGGGATTCGCTGTTAATATATATTTTCTATTAGAGCGTCAAAGATTTCTATATAAATATTCATTTTACGTTTGAACAAACATTGAGTAAAGAATTTAATTCAGCCAGCTAAATTTATTTAGTTAATACAACATTTCCATTTGATTTTTTATTTTAAATAATTACACTTTAGTTGAATCAACATATGAATCATTCCTACGAAATTTGTTCAATTTGCAGAGAGATATCATTGAACGTATTGAAGCTAAAATTTTGTTAAATAAAACAAATTTAACAACTTTTAACTAAATTCTTTTCCCAGTGCATATAAAATGTTTTTCCTGTCTCTTATTTTATCTTTTATTCTCTTCGCAAGTGCAGGATTGCGTGAGAAAATATTTCAAGTTATCCAACGAAAAGCGTTCTAGGAAACAATAAAAAATATATTTTCTATATGGGAGTGTAATTTTCAAGATGACAGTGAGCATTAATTTTATTAAAACGATGTGATGAATTGGCAACAAATTTTCTTATTCCGTTTATTTTCTTCGCGAGTGCGATATCGCGTGAGAGACTATTTTGAGTATATATCCAGGATGAATGTATTTAGTGAAACAAATGGCGATGCATCTTCGTTTGATTTGATTCGAGAATATGATCGGGCGATTTTAATCATTCTGAGGAGCGGGTGACTGTTAGTGGCAGATTGTCGATATATATATAGCGGGGCGAAAGGATGGATGTAAAACGACGATCGATGTATCGTCGCCGGCGGGATGAGAAGAGCGAGAGAACGACGATGAGGGAGGAAAGTATATACGCGTCCCTGCATTACCAGCGCGGCGTGTACGTTCTAAACGGAAGTTCGTGCCCGTTACGGGTGAATATCTGCCGAAATTTACCGAGCGTACGTAATAAATAAATGTTGATCGCGCCTGGCTTCCCTTTTTTTTCTCCCCACATCTCTCTCATTCTGTTTCATTTTATTTTTTCACTCCATCCCTGGCAATTTTCCTTCTTGGCGGTTCGCCTTCCTTCCAGGCTCCGTCCGTCCGTTCCTCTTCTTTTTTTTTCGTTCAATTGCAATTGCTACCGTTCGGGATTTCCCTCGTTCCACTCCTCGCTTCCCTCCGTGCTCGCCCTCGTTTATTTTTTACTGAATTTATATTGTACGCTGCGCTCCCCCCGCGCGGTGTATTCCGCATATCGATAACACCTCTTTTTCCGCATCTCTCCCGATCAGCTTCGTTCTTCATCGCTTTATAACATCCAGCAACGGACACGTACCGAAATATCCCTCCCTCCGCCCTCCCCGCCCACCCCCGTTTACGGGGGTATCGATTTTCGTCAGGCTCTTCTCACATCCTGGGAAGAACCGCGGCGTGATTCGTCGGATGGATCGTTTCCGCCCTATTAACCGCAGCGCTAACGTCTTCCGGGCTCCGCGTTTCTCGTTTGACTTCCGGTTCCAATCGCCGAAGGAAGCCTCCGCTTCCTCCCATCGCTCCACGAGCATTCTCTCTCTCCCTCTCGTTTCTTTTTTCATCCATTTACCCTTTTTTCGCTCTCGATTCGCGGCAACGAATCCCCGCCATCGCCTTCGATAGCTTATTAAGGTTCATTGGGGAAAAAAATTGAATAAAAAATGATCGTATCAGGTGATCCAGAATAATTAAAGAGCACTCGAGTGCGCTTGATTCAAATTTTTACACCGATTCCACGCGAATTTTGTGGAGATAAATAATGCGAAATTTTTATTTAGAGAAATTCGTGCACTGGAAATAATGTGAAAATTGATATGTATGTTCTCGTGTTTAGCAGAATAATGGACGTGCGAAATCATATATGTTTAATAGCGACGTACATCGGTGATGCAACGATGAATTTCTCGGGATTTTTGCCTCAGAAAGTAGCACGTGAAAGGTTTTTCGCGTATACAAACACATTCTCGTGTTCTCCTCGGTTCCGGTTTTTCATATGCGATTATGACGCGGGCCCCCGCTCTTCACTGCGAAATGGGAAAAAAAAACTTGGCTATTCGTCTCGCGAGTAAAAGCAGGATCGGAGCACTTTTTATTATGATTAACGAGGGCGTACACCAGAAAGGAGGGCAACTTTTTCCCCTTCCTTTCCACCTTTTTCCTCATCTCTGCTCTCGCTCTCTCTCTGCTTCTCTTACAGAGAAGATTCTGGATTTGATGCAATATTACGCGTTTCACGGTTGAGCCGCGCAATCTCGATTTAGAACGTGTGCATTGCAGAAATAATTAAATTATTCGTTAATGAAAACTTCGCAATCAATTGTACTTTCATGATAATCGCTGGAACGAAGGAAATCATTTAGCTCTTCCGATTCGTTGAATATTGAAAGGCGTTGCTCGTCTTACGCGCCAGAGAAAAAAAATAAAGGACACGGAGAGAGCACGGTGCAAGAGAGGAAAAATAAATGCGAGGATTGTAGTTGACAAGCTGAGCTGGTGGAAACGATGAGAGTCACCCGCGGCTTTTCTCTGTCGTGGAAAGTACGTAAAGTACACGAGCAAGAAAATGCAGACGCGAGAGGAAGAAGGAGAGCAAAATAGAGAAAGAGAGAGAGGGAGAAAAGGAGACGAGACTCGCGGATGGATAAAGGAAAAAAAGAAGATGGGAAAACGCCACCCGCACTTTTCGCTAAAGCGTACGAAGGAGGAAACGAGCCAAGAGGGGAAGAGAGAGAGAACGAAATTTTCTGTTCACCGCCCGTTTCTCTCTTTCTCTCTGGCTCGTGAAGTTAGTGCTGACATTAAAACCACGGAATGGACTTAACGACTCGTGGCGTGTCGGTGGCTGCGGCCGTCTAACCAACCCTCCCTCGAGTCTACGTGAAATCCTTCCCGCGCTTCCGTCTCATTCGCTCCTCGTCCTCTCACTCTTTTCTTACGCTCTCTTTCACTCTTCTTCTTCTTCTTATTTTACGTTTTCTTACGCTCCTACTCAAGACGAAAAATCGAAAGATAAAGCAGGAAAGCGCGCTCGCCTTCCTCCTTTCTTCTATCCGTCTCGCTTCGGACGCCTCTTGGCGCTCACCCCTTCCATCCGCGATTCCACTCTCGTCCCGGACCACGAGCATCGGGACCCTTTCAAACAATTTCGCAAAAAGAGCCTTAATTATCGTCATCCTCGCTATAAATATTTGTCACCATTATTCTGTAAATTATACATAATTCGTCGAATAAGTAAATTATAAATAATATTTCGTGCAACTGCTTGCACAAAATAACTGTAATAATTTTATGCAAGGAAATAAATTTACAAAAAAACTGTATTTTATTATAAAAAGAAAAAGTTGCATTTGTGCGGTAGCGATATTTTTAATAAAAAAAACTTCACCACAATATCCAGAGCGATTTGTTAAGTAAACAAGCATCGAACGCGATATATAGAGCGCCGATTTTCTTGAATCACGAATATATATAGTGCGTGTACACGTGCATACAATATATACGTCGGGAACGATAAATTTCCGGTACTTCCATAAATACTAGAGCGAGTCTAACGGATATTGGATGCTCGCTGTGATATAATATGCTTCAGGTAATGCATATACCGATTACATGGGTGGAGGCAAATATACATATATATATATGTATATATCTGTGTACAGAGTCCGTTTTCAAGAACTTACGGCTCCTCCGGGGACAGAACAATCGTAAGGGACCGAGGATTATTCTTCGTGCAGCTAAGACAGTAATGATCGTTTTGCCCTCCTTTCGAAACACAGAACATCACCAGAATATTGTCCAAACCATCGGACAATATTATGGTAATGTTCCAACTTCACCTAAAGACGCAAAAAAAAGGCTTCAACGAATTTACATTCAACTTCCCACAATTCCCTTGAAAAAAGTAATTTTAGATAAATTTGAAGAAAACATATAGATTTAATACAAATTCATCAATTATTCTGAATTTTTTAACATAAAAAAATGGATTTATTCCAGTACTCGTTTGTTGGAACTATTGTTATGATTATTTTTGGATCAATATTATTTTGGATCGATAATAAGAATAAGAAATAGGGCGAAAAATTCAACGGAGCTTGGAAAAGGAATACAAAAACGTTGAGCAGAATAAAAGCTGACGGAGGCGACGGAACGCGTCGTATCTTTTGTGTGGAGCTTACAAAGATACAAAGTGACGATATTAATATCGGGGAGTCAGGATACATGAAGAATGGTCGTTGTATGGAGGATAATGCTGGAGTTGACGGAGGGAGAGGAACGCGGTCGATGGCCAGGTTGGAGAACAAGGGACGGGAGAACGGGACGGCGGATTTCTCGATCGTGTGCAAAAGGGGCGGAATCGGGGTACTACGTGATATCGGACTCTGTGACCTTTTAATATTCCATCAGCATTCGCAGCATTATTGAGGGCCGGGCATGAATTCATGTTCATGAAAGAATACGTGCATGAGTGAAAGCTCGCGAGAGAATTCGTTCTCGTAACTGACCATCGAAAGTATCCTGACACCCTCCTGTCACCGATGGTTCCAAATATTTTAAATCCCGGATAAATTGGATGTGTGACCGGCAGAGAAGAGAAATAGAACGTGGAACGATAAAGCTCTTTCATTGTACAACGTGTATTAATAAACGAGAGCGGAATAAAGTATCGAAATTGAGGGTTTTAGTGAATAAAAATAATATTTCAAGGACCAAGGGTGCGACTGCTATATTATCTGGAACACGAAAATCTTTGAGAATGACCTGCACTCATAATATGTGTCATTTTTGACTCGGGTGAATTTTTTCAAATTTTTTTTTCTCTTTAAATACGTAGGATATCACAGCTGAGGGAAAAAATAACCCATAGAGCAAAAATCATATTGATGGGCGCAGGGTTAAAAATGATTCGGCCAGCGAAATGTTGAAATATCAGCCTTCGAAATTTTGTGATTCTTCTCGAAAGCTTACTCTATCGGAATCTTTTGGTAAATTGTGTGGAAAATATAGTTGAAAAATAGTCGAGCGAGAAAATTCGTCATGATGAAACGAGAGATGAAGAAATTTATTTTTCTCGAAAACGGGTCAAGTTCATCGTGAATCCTGACCTCTTTTAGTCAAAGTCTTTAAACGAGGAAAAAAGTTGGCGGGAGGGAGAGATTTTTCATGCTTCACGAGAGCAGACAGTAAGAATCATGCGAACAGTTATTCATCTGTCGTATATCCGAGGGGTGCGGATGAAATCGGGGGTGGTTCACTGAAAATTTAATAACACGAGGAGCTCGCCGGAGGGGTGTTCAAGAGTGATGATTCATACATATATTACGATAGGCGAGAGCGCGTTGAATATTCCGTATTTCGCGTATAATACGCCTGTACGTGTATCCGGGTACTTGGGGGGATGAATCAGGATTCTGTCGCGTCTCGAGAAAGAAAAGAGGAAAAGAAAAAAGGAAAAGCCACGAGAAGAATAGTTGACAGAGAGCCTGGACTATGGAAATTTTTCTACATCTCGTATATGAAATCATTAAAAATGACTTTTTGTTTAAAAACTCATTTTTGAAAAATAATTTTTAAAATAATCCGAAATAATGTTTCATAACACTCTTCTGGTTTTAAATCGAGAATATGACATGGCGGTTCGATTCCTGCATGCGTGCTCATCAATCGAGAGGCGCTAATTGGCCATCGGCCCCGCTCTCGAGCTGACGTAACATTTTAACGATGCGTATACCGGATTAGTGAATATTTAAGTCTTAGATCGGAGATCCGAGAACGTAACGAGACGAAATTATGAACGATGAAATTCACACAACTACGAAAGACGAAGGGATGAGGAGGCTCTCGAATTACGTAACACGCAATTGAATCAGCAGTTGAGCCTCGGCGAAGCTCAGGATATAATAGATGCGAGGGCAAAGTTACGAGATTATCACGTAATAATTAACTTCAGGTGTGCCCGGGTATATGTACCCAACGAGCTAGATCGAATGAGAGATTAAGCGAAATGTAGAATATATTCGAGGGAATAACTCGATCGGCGCTGAACTGATTACGATCGGCGCGGAGCGACACGGAGGCTGAGAAATGAAAGAAAAATAAAAGGAGAGACAAGCGGGAGCGGCGAAAATGCAGCGCCGACACACGGAGAGGCTCGAGAAACTTTTTGGCTTTAAATTCACGGCGGTGCTGGCTACGGGTTAATCGAATATTCAGAATAGTGTCACGCCTACTCGCTCCCACTCTCCAGTTCTCTCGATATCGGGATAAAACTTATGGCTGTCTACGACCGGGAACCTTCCCAGCTCTCCTTTGTACGAGCTCCCGATTCAAAACTCAAAACTCAAACGAGCAAGAGCCTCAAAACTTTTTGTCACGCTTGTTCACTCGTCGCCGCTACCTGCCCCGAGCTTTCAACCGAACAGATCGATAATTCGTCTGACATCGGATTCGCGATATCGCACATGTTCTTCCACCATTTCATGTATACGGAACCGAGATCCGGATCGGATTTATCCTTGATTTCTTTCCACAAAATCTCTCACAGCTTTTTTTTCTCGTCTTTTTCTTTTCCCCGCAGTCCTTTATCATCAACTTTTCGAGGTTACGTTTCGACCGAAAAACTTTTCAGGAGAATATTCACCCAAATTTTTCACTTCCGAAACGAAGAGCTCAAATCTCGCCTTTTTTCTCAAAACGCAGGGAAGAGATGAGGATTATTTTTTTTCCTGTTCGTGCACCATAAGCACTCTCCCAGACCGGGTTACCGAGCTTTTCAGAGGCCTGGCATTTTTTCCACGGTATAAAACACACTCTCTCGCATACACGTATATGTATATTAAAACGTGCTTGTAATAATTCCACGCATTTCTTCTTTTGTATACCCGTTGCCCGGGAGAAAATAAGGCACTTACAATCTCATATACGGAAGGATGAAAAAAAAAGAAATTATGCCCGGAAACTGCTATTTTTTATATTTATACATATATGCCAACTTAATTAATTTTTCGTTTGCGCTGAAAAAAGAAGAAAATACGTTTTTGAACGGATTCGCGGTCTCTTGACTTTTTTCGATGCATTCGAGCCTCGTGACGCTTCGAAAGGTCCGTGTAATATCTTTCATGCGTAAGCAATATTCTTCGACTTCTAACAAATATTCTTTTTTTGTTTATGTATTTATTTGAATATTTTTTAATATTTCGTCTATCGAAAATTTACGTTCGTTTTTGTGAAACTTCAATATTCGTGTTTTCGACGATCGAGGATTATTAGCAATCAAAAAGAACTGTTTTTTTAAAGGTTTCAGTATTTAAAAAAATCCAATATCCAGATATACATATACTAGTTTTTAATACTCCATTTGAATATTAAATAAATAAAAAATCATCGTCTGAAGACGTATGCGTACAGATATATGAGTTTGTATAAATTCATAAAAGGATCATTCTGTTTTAGGGGCGTCTTGAAGTCTCTATTTTACTAATATGGAAGTCGAAATCCCTCTCAGAATTCATCTGTCACTTAATATTGCACTTAATGTGTATAAATATATGCGTAACTTCTGGTTGCTGGAGTGTGAGCGACTCGCACTTTAGGTGTTACTACCGATGAGATAGAGGGCGCAATGCCGTATACGTGGTAGGGCCACCCAGCTGTAAGGAGTCTCTAGATCACTATAAATCTCTCGATCGCTCTGAGCCAGCCTCGTTAACCACGAGACTCGCTGCCGGGAACCTTTTACGAGACTAAGTTACGAGCAAAGTTGCATGGTTTAACGATTTCGCCGGCTCTTTGTGTCTGCATATCTCGAACCCGGTGTGCGCATGTGGATGCGTCTCCTCGGGAATGCGAACTTTTCTCCCCATAGAAAATTTACTCCGTAATAGAACACATGACTGCCCGGGATCGTATTACGTATTACGATCGTATTATGCCGGACTCGTCGAAAACGTCGGTGCGACCAGGCTCGAATTGCTTTTCGTGATTAAAAATCGATGAGCTGCCGATCGAATAGCTCTCGAACTCATCGCCTGACGTGTCGCCGCGTCGACGTGTATCGGTATTTTCCATCATTTAATCGCGAATGCGAAACGTACTGTGAAAAGACGTCGCGAAGAGACGAGTTTCATATCTCGATAATCAATCGGCGAATTCGGTGTTGTCGCGGCGATGTGTACAAAAACGTGTGCGAGCGCGCCCACGGGGAAACGAGCGAAACAAAAAGCTCCCGGGCGGCCATAACGGACTCTACGCCGGCCTGTCCTCGATCGAGAACGAAACGAGAGACAGCGCTAACGAGTAGACCGTGTACCTCGACCACGTATATTCCGCTATATACACGTATAATACGTGTCCCGTCGCGATGAGCGTTCGTTTAATTCGGGCTTCCCCGAAGCTTCGCGCGAGCGGAGCCCGCCAAGGGGCTTTATGAAATACCGAAAGTTGTAGGGCATTCGAAATTAAAAAACATAAAGAGCGCGAAAAAACTCCGTCGCGATATAACGGCAACATTCTGTCTCCGCCAGCTGCTACTCCCGCTGGTTTATATACATCCACGAACGCGTTTCACACACGTGCACGTATGTGACGCGTTAAAATGCACTCACGCCTGGAATAAAGAGGTTATCAAGCCCTCCGGATCAAACTCCGGCGAAATCCCGAACTAAACTTTCCCATACGCACCATTGGAACTGCTGTAACTTTTTTTTTTAATGGTACGTGGGTCTGAAGCAAAAAAATTCGTCATCGACATTTAATGTATTTCCCTTTGATTCAAAAACAATGATAAGATTTAGAATTGATTTTTTTTATCTATAATAAGTAGGAATACCCTTTAGAGCAAAATAGTTGCCAAATATGAGGAGACAAATGTTTTTGAAAACAAAAAAAAATGTGCGAGTATCAATTTTACTCATTTTTAGAAAATTACTGGAAAATAAAATATAGTTGGTGAAGAGTGAAACGTAAGAAATATTGGGGAGTGTTTTGTGCAAAATGGAACGATGGTAAAACTTCGAGAGAGTGAGAATCCTTGTCTATCGATAGAGAGAAAAAAAAGAAGAAAAAGGAGAAAAAGAGTGGCATCTCACTTCTGTGTGCGATAGAACGGCTTTGCCGGAGCTTGTATCACGAAAGCTTCTGAGAATGTATTACATTCCTTCTTATCCTCGTCCGTTGAGAGAATGGAGAAAGCAGGGTCTCGTGGCTAGTACCAGCCGAGAGCACCAGTCGGAAAAGGTAATCGATTTCAACCACAACAGCTGCCAGAAAGGGTCTTCGTCTCGTACGTACAGTCTTACACGCACACGCGTATACTTCAAGGACGGATGTAATGCACTTCTTTGGACACTCGTAGTTAGCTGCTCAGAGATACGATCTCGTTGGCGACGAGAGCGAAAAAAACGACCAGGATAACGTATGGATCGTTGAGAGGACAAAAAAGAAAAAAAAATGTACGTCTTATTCTCAACGCGACTGATTGAAATTAAATTCAGGATTGAAATTTAAAATAATTGTCGCTGTTGAAAAAAAAACGATGAAGCTGATTAGAGAATATTAATTTTAACTCGATAAAAATTTAGTATTGATTCTACGTAGACAGGTCACCGAATAATTCCAATCGAACGAATCCTATCAGCATAAATGACAATCGTTAATTATAAATCTGTTTCCTCGGTCTGAATCAAGTGCATCATTTTTGTTATTTGGCCTCTGAGATGTCCTCTTCAATTTTTACGAGCGTTCGACAATGAAAAGCCGAATATGATTGAATCTCAAAGGTCTGCTTTTCGCATTAAAAATTTTTCTCATCGCTTTTCAATTGTACAGGTCTCTTGTTATTCCCTCTGGTCGAGAAGTTTGCTCCGCTCGTCTGTAAAACTTTCCAGGCAGCACTCCTCCACTCTTCGAACCGCGACCCGTCGGATTCGCGTCCTCATTTCATTTAATTGCAATTCTTTACGCAATATCCGCTAGCGGTATCGAAATTCGAGGTGATTTCATTTTTACGGGTGAGTTGGCCTAGCCAGCGGTGTAACGATGCTGCCGAATATTCCACCACGTTAACCGAAAACATCGAAATACTCGAGAGACGGTATACAAGGAGAGTTTTAGAGTCGGGAGAAACGCCCAGTACTCCCCGCATTCGGAGTATTTATTCCAGTAATAAGTAAAAGGCCATTCTCCCAAGTTTCATATTACTCTGATAGCGCGGTTGTGTATTCATTCCCCGGTGTTCGCGGGGACGGAGAAGGAGCGAGGGAGAAAGAATCAGCGGTTGCTGAATAATTCCACAATTAGACCGGAATTACGATCGAGTCTGCTGGCAGGCGAACGGAAACCATTGAGGAATCGGCGAGGAGGAAGGAGGGACTCTGTTCTCCTCCCGGAGGTCTGAGATTACACGGGATCGGTGGAATATGGTAGTAGTTACGAAGCACCATTCCGAAGAATCTTCGAGCGACTTCCGCGAGTCTGGGGAGGTTCTCTTCATTCATCCACGCGGGCAATTTCATTACTCGTTTGTGAAAGGGAAACGAGCTACCGGGTATTTGCAACCGGGGCTAACTGTGCCTCCGCTACTAATACAGCTCTTCTCGTGAATAGGGATCGAATTCAATGACGAGCAAGCTCCGACCGCCGCGAAGAAATTCCCTCGAAATTTCTTCGAATTGATGTGTACGCCCCTAAAACTGGAAGTCTGCTGGCAATATTATTCTTGGAGAATTCGCACACACGCTCCACGATAGAGTAATCTAATTTTTATAGAAATAATGCATACTTTTGGCAACGTCATTGGTCGAATTTATAGAGTCCTTCGATTTGCCACTATATACTTTAAAAATCTTTGCGACGGGTCTGCCGCGAGATCGAGAGGGTCTCCAATTAGGGACTCCAGATTTTTAGAGGAGTCTCAATTTCCGGAAAATCATCCCGTGGGCTGACTCTGCGCTGGAATAATATAATCGGGCGCTCATTGAGGGGCGCGCCGATGCGCGAGAAGTGGCCTTGCGGCTTTGGCAATGAGGAGGGCCTTCGGTGCTCGAGTCGAAATCTGGCAAAGCCGAGACTCTGGAGAAAGAAAGCGGAAAGGGCGCCGATATAGTCATCCAATTAAAAGTTGTAGCTGCTGTTGGAAGCGAGTCCCTCGCGTTTCTGAGGAATGAAGACATTCCAAATCGGGAAAGAGATGAGGCGACTCGTCGTTGGCTGTGCGCGACGAAATCCGCGGGATTCGGCATCGATCGTGCCAGATTCTGGCCGCCCTTCCGACTCTCGTACCATTGATGGAAAACGAGAGTCTTCGCATACCTGCATAAATGTGTGTGCGCTCTGGGCTTTTGTCCCAGATTCCAGGCTTCGTAGCTTCGAACGCTCCGTGTCAACGTTCAACAGCTCGGGAATTATCGCAGACAATGACTCCTGGATATTTATCCAGCCCGATCGTGTCATTCTGGTCGGCGTTTAACACCGCAGGAAATATTTGCGTGTTTTGACGCCAGCGAAAGGGTCACATTCTCCCGAGGAGTTAAAGCCCCTCGCTCGCATTTCCCGTCTTCCGAATCCGGATCGTTCCCGAGCACGGATTCCGCTGATGAGTTACAGTCTCGAAACACATCCCGGTGGAATCTCGTATTCAGCTTATGCGCGTCTCTGTACGTGAAACGGTAAAAATAAAAGCGAGAGACGGAAGAGCCGTAGGGTAGATGGAAGAATCGATGCCGTTAACGAGTCGGTCTCGCGTTGAGTTGAATTTCGAATGCGAATCGCAAAAATAGTTACGAAACGTCAACTATAACGACACTGACGAAACGCTGATGCCCTCGTAGCTCTTTTATCAAGTCCGTCCCCGCACGCTTTCATTTAGGTTTCCGCAAAGCTACGGACCGAGTGATTAATTAATTTTATATCGTTATTCGCGCGCGATTCATCTGCGCGAGCTCATTTCGCGATGAGGAGTTCAGATTGGCCCCGCCTATGTTCATGCACGCTTCGATTAACGCTGCGCTCTCGTGGTTCAGAAAATATATACGGGTGGTTGAACCGTCGTTCAACGTGCGTTTGGCCAATTATTCCTAGATTAATAGGAGCAGGCCGATGAAAACTGGGGGTTGAGGAAGTAACGCGGAGCGTACAAAGCGCGCGAGGGAGCGAGGGAGACGCGAACTCAACGAGCGCGATTGCGATTGACCATAAATGCCGACTATTCGCTAGCGTCCCATTAATCCCTCTGGCATTATTATGCGCGATTGAAACGCGGGGGCGCTGTACGCCTCGGTTGCCGAGATACGAGCTCACACGAATTGTGCCCGGCACACGAAGACGAGAGAGCCGACGATGACCGGGGAGCGAGATGGATGATTATCGGAGCGAGATAAAGTTCCCGATGGAGAATCCATGACGAAATATACGGGAAAGAGATGCAGCGCGAGGAGAGAATTCTCTATGTAAATACACGTTGATCGAAGGTAGAGGGCTCGTCGACGAAAGCCACGCTCGAACGAGCCAACTGCGAGAATCGCTGCGTTGAGGTGTGTACGCGATGCCCACAATCGACGCATCCCCGTTGACCGTTCTCCATCCTCGTGCCTCTCGAATTTGCTTCCTCTCCGCCCGCCCCCACATCTCTCGGTCTCGATATAACTTGGGCCCCCCTCCCCCCCTTGCCAAATTGTGTACGAGATACGAGCCACTGTATGAGCTTTGTCGAATTGATCATTGATCGATTTCACCCCGAAATGTAGTGGAGATATACTACAGCTTATAACGTAATTTCGGTGTATTATCCCGCTGAGAATTGGGAGCGGAGAATACACCGAGAGCATTCTCCCGGAATTCGACATATCGATGAAAAACTTTGCTTTTCTCTCCCTATCTCTATTTAATATTCCTCATCACTTTGCTCGGCAGAGAAATGAACTTGTTTCTGGTTGATCTTCTTTTAATTCGAGCCCGATATATCGGGCACCAAAGGTCAGGGATTCGGTCGAACTGCGGTGTTGCGAAAGTAGCGTGCACACAAACGATTGTTGACAGGACTCAGGCCGGCAGGAGAATGGAATAAATCGATTACTCCGAGTTTGGCTTACCACGAAGGGTTTGTTGACCAAGTTTCGTTGTTCACCGATCCACCCCCGGAGGAGATTTACGTGCTGCATATACGGCAGCATACACACGCGAGTCGATGGATTGATATTTTCGAGGATACTCATAAAATATTTTCATTCGGAGGAGAGATCGGAACTACAGGAATAGAGCGTCGGGGGGGAGGAGCGATGGAATTTCTCTCTCGAACAGGCGCGCTCGCTGCATTTTTTCCCTCACTGGTATAATTAACCGCAAGCCATTCGATGAATCAGTTTCCATTTATTTAAAACGAATTTTAAGCCCAGCAAGTTGGCAAACGCAATCGCTGTCGGGGTTATTCGTCCTAAAAGTCAAACAGCTAGAAGTTAGACTTGTAATTGAAGATGTTTGAGTAATGCGGAAGCACGGGGATGTTGCATATGCTCCAGAAGCCCTAAATGCTAATAGCAAAAAGCTCGCGGGTTTTGCCGGTTGCAGCAAAAGCCGCTACCGAGTGGGTAATGAAACAGATTAATCAAGGACTCGAATGGGAACGGGCGAGTCTGAGAAAGAGGCGGAGATAGAGGAAAAGAGGGAGGGAGGGAGGGATAGAGATAGACCGGAGAGAAGGAGATAGCGATCGAGTTGGAAAATTGGAAACTTCGGGAATTGAACAGAGATGCGAAATAACAGAATGAACGCTCCAGTTAAATTGCATCGCGGCAAAGACACAAGGATATGTGTCTACGGCGAAGGTGTACACGCGAGGCCATACCGGGGTAAATGGGAAAATCCTGGGAGTCGGTGACTCCGGTCTGCTGGCGAATCGAGGAATTGTGGAAAGCGAGAACTGGCGACCTCGTTCGAGCCCCTCTTTCAAACTACCCTGAAATAGGTAGGTTAGATAGAAGAGTGTACCGAGATAGCGTATCACATTGTACATGCACGCCGAGAGTGTCTTCATCAGGTAAACCGTCAAAAGTCTTAGCGACGATACCGAGCTACCATTGCCATATCGGTGCAGTTTTCTCTCCGCGAACGCCTCTGTCTACCAAAATTGTACACATACATTCGTATCGAAGCGTGTTGAGAGAAATATGGAGCGTGGCGTGCGAAACAACGGAGCCACTGCGCTATCGCGAATGCATTGGGATTCCTCGTGGACGAGACAAAAGAAATGAACTTTCGAGCAATCTGAAAAGATCGTTCGAAGCATCGTGACTGTACGGTTTTAAAAAACGAAATTAAATTTGTTTCTTTTCAAGCTTTCACGCGTTTTGAAATTAATGTTCTCAAAGATCTCGAAGATCAAAGATCAAAGGTCATGAAAGGGAAAATAATTATCGACGTAAGAAACGATATTTTTAATAAAGTCGCGATCTTAATGAGAATGTGCTCTCAGTAGGAAAAAAGAGTGTCCAATTTAATAACTTGTATATTGCAGTACATGAAAAGAAGGGCAGACAATGGTTTGAATAGAAAAAATGAAATATTATACTTGTTTACAAGTTTTCAAATTTTTTGATCCCTGACAGATTCGAGAGATTGGAAAAATTTTTTCTCGTAAGGGAAAAGAAATTCTCCTAGTATCAAATTGATATTACACAGTTGCAGGAATATTGCGATCGATAAGAGAATTGTTGTCGTGCTATTGATAATATTTAATTAAATCGAGGCGATTTTAACGAGAACGTGCTCTTAGTTGGAAAAAATAAGAGTTTCCAATTTAACTTGGGTATTACAATATATACATGAAAAGAAAGTCGGACAATGATTTGTCGTTCCCTTGAAGGCGAAGTGAGAAAAATAAAGGAACAGAGAGAAGTACGTCTTGGTACGAGGAAGAATCCAATTACGAGTACCCAGCGAGTTCCGTTAAAATTGTTATTTTCCTCTAGCTAAAAGTGATAGAAAATTTCATTCCGGCTCGTTCTCTTGCCTCACGATTTGAAGTCACCCTGATCGCTCGGCCCTGTGAAAGGGGTTGCCGGTATCAGAGCCCTTTGTTCCCGTCACACGAAGACCGGAGGAAATTCCTATTCACCGAAAGCAGAGAGTTCTGCGAGAAGCAAACTACAGAGAGCTGTTTGTTACGTGCTTTGACTGATCGAGATTATTGAGTACCGGAGAATATTACATTTATTCCCCCTCAAAATACTTTTCTATTTCTTGATGAAAAAAAATGTTGATTTATCTTTTTTCTCGAAAATAACCCTGT
The DNA here is from genome assembly GCA_030522545.1 of Cremastinae sp. A BG-2022a. Classification (NCBI taxonomy): domain Eukaryota; kingdom Metazoa; phylum Arthropoda; class Insecta; order Hymenoptera; family Ichneumonidae; species Cremastinae sp. A BG-2022a. The sequence goes on along the minus strand of JAPYYW010000520.1, from coordinate 7,999 downwards.
ATACAATTTTGTTTTATCTCGGGGCAATAATAAAGGGTGTGGACGTCCCGTCTCTCTGTTTCGTCAGCCAGAGAGACGATGGACCGTTTCACACACGGGATCCTGCGTAAAAGCTTACACGTATATATTCCAGGCGTCCGCTGAAGTCAGGCTGCGATAACGCGAGGTGAAACCCACCACGAAAACCGCCAAGACCTAAAGAGTCGCGAGGCAAAGCTCCTTCCGCCCTCGTCTCCCCGCCTGCTGCCACACCGATGTAGGTTATATCTCGCTCGTATCAGAGACTAACCACCCTGACGGTTATATACACCGTATGAAGTATGGCACGAGCGTGAGGTGAATACATTTGAAGCAGCCGAGAAGAATAAGTTGAAGCGAAAGAATAAAGCCGCCTCTCATTCTCTCGTCTTCTCTCAATTTCCAAGAGGAACGAGAGTAGATTTTTCGCCAATATTTTTAACCTCTCTCGATAAATATTCGACGTGTTTATTATCTTCTCTTTTATGGCCGCGAGGGATGCACCAAAGCAGCTCCAGGAGACACTTTTTTGGCTACTGAATTTGATATTAAAACTCGAGCAACGATCTTTCACAAATGGCTCATTACGAGCCGCAACGCATTCGAGGGAAACTCGCGTCCTACTTTTCGCTCTCGCACGCTGAATAACCCGCTCCCTTTTTCGCGCTCGGGCTAAATTTCTCTCGACGCGACGACGAGTTAGCGCGGCCGAGAGTAATCAGTGTTTTCCATGCTGGACGAGCTTTCGCCGAGGCTTCGCCTGAAACATTTTCAGTTTCGCGACCGAGCTTTAAATCACTTGCCCGCTCAGCGTCCTCTGACGCTTTTTCTCACCTCGCGCTCTTTCCACGAATTAATTAAGGCTCGCGCGAACGTACGCGTTCTCGCACACGTGACATTTTCGTCTAAATTTTTCTTCTCGAATGTTCATCCACTGAAATCGACATTCAATATTGTTTAACGAAAAACGAGAAAACGCTTACGTTGAAAACACGTTACCGATAGGAGCTCCGTGTTTCGCATAATTTTTTTCCTCCTCAAGATAATACGAGATCTCGAGTTACGGGGCAATATAAACGTGAATAACGGGGCGCGCGTACGGCGAGGTAATATCCACGCACTTTTGTAACTCGAAGCGAGGGTTTTGGATTCGCGAGGAACTTTATAGAGAAGCGAGAGAGAAAGAGCTTGCAGAGTATACTACGTTTCTCCGTTAAAAGGACTAAAGAACAAGTCGGTGTACGTTCCCGTTTCAAACACACAGCCCGACTCGAGATTCTCGCACACGTCGACTATTGATTGTCCGTGAGGGTGTAGGAAATATCGTATATTCTATGGAGCAGGTTGATGCTTGAGTGCGGGGTGAAAAGTGATATCCGCGAAGATCTTGTGTCAAGTGAGCAACAGAACCAGCCTTTGCCGATGGGAACGAATAAGCGACCGTCCCACACCCTCATTTCTCATTTTGGTTACTCCTTGACTTTGTTTTCTCCCAATGTCGTTTTTCTTTCCTCTTTCTACAACGAGCATCTGCAGCTATCTCATTTTACTATCATTTTCACGAATTTTTCGATATTTTTATTTAAAAAAAAAACGTTTTGACAATTTAAATCGTCTTGTTTTTTCGTATATCATTTTTTTTATCATATTTCTTTTTGTGTGATAATCGTTTACGATTTTTTTTTCCAGCACAAAAGATGCATGTCATATTAAACTTTGAATTTCAGGAAATGGTTCAGGAAGTAAATCATTGCTATCGAAGTTTTTTAAACGTATCTGAATGAATTAAATGTACCTGAATCAAGTACATAATTTTCCTCCCATTTGCTTCGAAGAAGAACTCGAAACGAGGACTGTTATAAAAAGTTTTCGTTAGATCGCGTCGACCTGGCGACTTCTTAATAGCACCGCTATAATCTTAGTTTCCTTAGCAACAAGCTTCTCGACTTTTATTGTTGGAAAAGGAAAATTATAATAATGAAAATTACGACCACAAATAACGAGTGTACTCGGGAGTTGAACAAGAGTTGGAAGAGTGAATGTTTTCAGGACGCCAGGGAGCACGATGTGAGAAATTGCCAGGAAAATTGATCCCGGGAGAGAAAAAAGCGTATAGCGAAGACGAGGGAGAGAGAGAGAGAGAAAGAAAAAATTTGATAGAGCATATTGTCGACGTGACGAGAAAAAGCCCCTTCCAGAATGCTTTTATCCGACGCTTCCGAAGATCTTGAATACTTCCGACACGGATACTCTACATATACATACATATGAAATCGATAGACTATAAGTACGTTTTGTGTACGCTTATATAGACGCGGAGGATATCAAATGAAATACTGCTAGAGAATTTTCCTGGATTCTTCTCGCCCTCGCAATAAAACGCTGGCCCGTGCATGTATACTTATATACGTGGCGTTCGAGACACCCTTGCGCTCGCTCGCCGAAGGGCGCGCCGCTGGTTCTTGCTCCCGAGCAGTAAAAATCGAATTACCGCTGAACGAGCCTCGCATCGTCCTTTTTTTCCTACTGATCCCTTTTTTTTCTTTCGCTCTTCTTCCCCTTCTTATTCGCGCTCTCCACTCTTTTTTTTTCTTCTTCTTCATATTCTTACCCGATCTCTTATTCCTTCACGGGCTAGCACTTAATTTTTCTTCCCTTATACGCAACCCTCTGGCTCTGTTTTTCACGTTCGTACTTCGAAGCGGGGTTATTAAGGTGAGAGGCTTTAAGTTCACGAGACACGTCAAGAATCCTGATGATCTTCTCGTTATATCGCTTTGCAGCAGACGAGTATATATATGACAGATCGGCTTCCTTCCACATCCTTCTCTCTTCTCTCGTCCCTCTCGGGGATTACTCTCCCGGATTCCAGTTGGAAAAAGTAAACTTATTACGGCGCTTCCCTATTATTATTTTCGCAGGGAATTAAAATTCACCCCTCGACGCGCCTAATGCGATCGACGGTGTAATATAGAATGGCGAGCAGGGAATACTCGCGAAATAGAATTAGACGAACGGAAAAATCTCCGAAGGATGACCAACATTTCTTTTCGAGTATTCCTGCAAAGTTTATTTCCGTGAAGGAAAAAAAAATTAAATTTCATGAAAGAAACATTTTCAGAGCCTAAAATACATTTCTTTCGAACACATTTTTGCCAGTCTTTCTATATGGGACGAAAAATAAAAGGTCGTAAATATTTTTGTATGTACCGTGCACGGTGCTTTTGCGTCAGCGGAGTCAACGTTTTCAGGCGAGTCTGAATGAAAAGAGCCGATGAATGAAGAACGGGAAGAAAAGTGACTGGGGAAACAGCAGGGCGAGAGCCGGAAGAAAATGGATAATGGATGAGGTAAATCGACCGCATCGAATAAATTGTTGGGTCCCTATGGTTCTATACCTTATTCATTCTGCTCCCCGCCCGACTCAAAGAGCTTGCGAAGGAAATTTCCAAAAATCCAAGCTATAAGACGAAAAATATAATACTTTAGCCTTATTTTGCTCAACTTGATAAGTATTATTGCGTTTAATATTTGCACGGTCTAATTACTTTTTACCTCTCGCACAGTTTTATCCGAGTAGCACATCGTCCATTTGAAATTATTAATCAGCGCGTAAAGGCTATGACTCTCGAGAGTTGGCAACTGTTCGGGGGATTTTCAGGAATATTTCATCTTAATCTTGCAGCGTCTGCTTGTTTATCTCTCGAGGAGATATAGACAAATTTACGGATCCTCAGCATTGCACATTTATTCGATGAAAAAACCCGCGAATCCGGGAACCCGTCGTTACATTACCTCGTTCCTCGACGTAGATTCTATTTTCAATTAACTAATCTCTCGCTTTTTTCTGGTCTTCGTCGACCGGACGACTCTTTGCCGTCTCGTTTCAAATGCTTTCATCTTTCCCAGTCAAAGGCTCTCGAGACCTCTCCTCTCTTTTCCCGGTTCGCTCTTCAATCTCCAATTTTCGAGACGCAGCGACGCACCGCGCTAGCTCAAATCCGAACGAGATTTATTCGCTCGCGCTTTGCAACATCAACTTTAAAAATGAAAAGATATGGGGAGAAAATAGCTTTTTTCCCCCATTTCGCACTTATCGACACGAAATCAGGCTATATCTCGCCAATTGATTTTTCATTACCGTAATTACGTCCGTCATCGATAGATATCGCATGAAATTTCAAATTTTACACCCCCATGCTCCCTCTACTATTTTCATGATATCGAAAGAATCCGTACTGCGATACGACAGTATATCGCTCGCGTGAAATTATTAATGCCCCGCGGCTATAGCTCGTCGACTCTCTGAATAAATGAACTAATAATCATGCACGCGATACGTGTACAGGATTATTCAAAGTTCGATCTCGAGAATTATTATGAACTCATTTATGTCAAAATTGTCTTGTCGAGTCGGTTTTTAATCAAGGGAACGAATAATCTTTGTCTTACGTTCTCTCTATAAAATATCTGTCAAAAAATATTGACTGGCGCGCAAAATTTATTCGAATTTGTGAAAAAAAGTGAGAGAAGGAAATATTTCTCGTTCAAGCACTCACTTTTGAAACGACCTGTAAGTGGTCGGTGGTGCGCGAGAACGGCCGGGCGGTGCGTGTTGATGAAGCTTTCCTACCTTGGCGACGCGTGTGACATTGCCTCTTTTTTCCCCTCATTTCTTCTTTGTTCTTACTCTTTATTTCTTTTACAAAGCACGCGAACGTGTCTTATGCTAATTTGAAACGCAGAGGGGAAAATGTACAAAGAGCATCGCCCGGACCTCCTCGACGAGACTGCGAATATAGATTTTTCAAAGGGCGATGATAAAGCCGGGAACTCGCTGGTATCGTGTTACATATTGTAACGCGGCTGGTCTGCGAGGCGCGCACTCTCTTTTACGGTACACGCTAAGGGGTCACAGGAGAAAAAGATGAAAGACGGGAAAACAGATTAGAGAGAGGAGAAAGGGGAATCGGATTGTCGGAGAGAAGATGGAAAGTGCGCGAGCGGGGGGTTGAAAAAAAAGGTATAGGTTATTCGTATACGCGCGGGGGAGACTTCCGTAATCGAATGAGCTCGGAATGACTCACTATGAAATTTCGTTTATGTCGCGATTGTGAATCTTTGGCGAGTACTCTCTTCATAGAGATCGCAATAAAGCGGAAAGGAGAGACTCGCGCCTCGTTAAAAGCGGTAACATGACGATTCTAATTTGGCAGAGCGAGCAAATGAAATATAAAAAAGGCAAAGTTTCGCATTACTTCGTAATTGGCGGGATGACTGGTGGGGGAAAAAATTTTAACGACCATCCCTTTTTTACGGCTACTTCGGAGCTTTTCTTCCTTTTAATAGAAATTTTCACCTCACGTGAAATTGGACGATAAAAAAAATAAGGTACGAAAGTAACTTTATTTCGTTATCTCCGTGTCCCCGTGGACAAAGTTAATTACGGTCTCTTTCTCGTTCCTCTCTCTCTCTTTTTTTTTCAATTCTGCGGTGTGTCGGAGTGCGCTCCTAAAGTACACAGTAACGCGAGAATGAAAAAAAGAATATTCAGCCACTCGGCGCTCCTTTTTTTTCGCGTAAACAAATCTAGTTTATTCGGGAGGAAGGAAAAATAGAGGCAAAGTTTACACTACTATTATTTTTTTTTCTCCCCAATCGAGTATATTTATACATCTTAAAACGGGAAACTATAAAATTTCGGATAAAAGTGTAGAGTTAGCGCGCGACACGTCTAAAGTTCACGTGACCCAGAATCCACTTGAGAGACATCCGCATCGTCGACGTTCCGGCACTTTTCGCTTTTTCTCCGGCGCGCGCTTTCCCTCTCGCCCCACCGCGCGAATGCAACCGTTCTCTCTCGTGGCCGATAAACCGTTCAAACGCTTTCCGGACTGCTGAAAGCCTCTTCTCGTACACTTGGGATCCTGTAAAAATAATTGAATGAAAGGCCGCGGCGCACTTGCGTGCTTTCGTTACACTTTTTGTATACATGGATATATACTATATATATTACGTCTACGTTCATTTCGTTGAATATGTTCGGCGAATCTGAAAGCATCCATATGCATTTCCGTTTTTCATTTCAATAACGAATCACGACCTCGAATATCGATTACTGACATCGTAATGCATTTTCATTCGATTTAGTCGTATTTTAAAGTCGTGTTGTATTAGCTGCACACTCTGTTGCGTCGAAGCAATTTAAAATAAAGATCAAAAAGTTACGTATCGTGTGTGTCGAGCGTACAAAAAGTTCAATGTAAAAAAAAGGAAATTGAGAAAGCAAAATATTTGTAATAAAAAAAACTTGTAAAAAATGTACTTACAAAGATGATAAAGTTTCCAATAAAAATTTCGTATCACTTTTAGTAAAATCAATCTAAAAATTTTAATAAATTATTCACTTTGTTAAATACACTACATGTTGGTTGAAAAAGGAAGTTAAAGGGGACTCGATTTATGAATGTTTCTTCGGAACCACGTTGAAGCAAAAATGTCCTAATATTTAACCCTTTCGAGGTGATTCCTGTCCTGAGTTTTGCTTTTAGGTATCCTGATGACTTCAAGGAGTTGGCGAAGTTTCCGCGAACACACGAAACTCGGAGTACTCATAGACCGTTACCGGAGTAGTTTCCCCTCAGGTGTCCCGGGTCTGGTATGCTCCCCGTTAAATTCCCAGCTCTCTCACTCTCAATTTCCTCGCAGACGTCTCTTGTTTAAGCGTTATCCGCACACAAGGCCATCACGGCTCCCGTTCTGTTTGAGGTTTCGGAAGTGCTTTTACCTTAGATGGCCACGCGGTGGCGTTCTATCTGCAGGAAGAGGGTCTGGAAAGCTCGAGAGTGACTTCCGGAACCGCGAGTCGTGTATAGCTTTTTTTACGCGTCTCGTGGAAACGAAGGATTCTCGCGGATCCGAGAGCAAAACAACGGATCGACGAATATTCCAGTAAAATGCCTGTTTTTCTTCGAAACACACACGAGTTTGCGCGAGGATCCGGTTTATGCGAACGGATGAAATTTCATCGTGATAAATCATCGCGTAAGTTCGGGGTGTAGCGCGCGCTCGACGAAGGAGAGACCGAAAAATCTACCGAAAGTTATTTCCAGGCTCGTTTCTCTACGGCGAGCGCTCTGCCAGTGGGAAAGACAGGTGAGGGGATAGCACGGACGAAGACCTGCTTGTACCGCGTACAGAGAAATTTCCATCATCCCGTAACTCATATCTCCAACGCCAGAACCATTGCGCATCAAATCTTTCAGCCCCCGGTACTCACATTTTCTCTTTTCCCTCACTGTCCCGCATCGCTGCGCATTCCGCCGCTCTTACATACCGATTCTTTCCAGGTGTTGAATCACCTTCCGGCCCTCGCCGCCGTACTCTTTTCCTCCCTTGCTTTTCTCCCTCTTCGACTTCTTCTTATTTCCTACTCCGAGACTCGGCAGTGAATTTTCGTGTCGCGCCTTCCGTTCGCGACATTCTTTCGTCGAATTCCACGAGAGATTCGAAATCCGTCGGAATTCTCTACAGGCGTCACCCGGTTACCGGCTACACGAGTCGCGAATTATTCGACGATAACGATACGACTCTCTAATGAAATGTAATCTAATAAAAATAGCTTTAGATCGGGAAAACTTGGTTTTCTTGTAGAAAAATTTCTAAATTTGTCTATAGCAGTATGATGAAGGTTTAAAATTACATTACTACGTTCCTGCATTGCTACATGTTGAAGCTCTATTTCACTGAATAGCATTCGTCTCAATTCCATTCATTCCACTTTGAATTTTGAAGTTATATACACAAAACGAAACTTGCGAGCTTCGCCCATGGAATTCAGGTATCTGCTAATTAAGGTGGTCCGATGATTCCTGGCTATCCTAGATTTTGTGATGAAATTTGGTGTATGTTGAGATTAATATGTTACTTGTCTTGTGTCCAAATTTTAATATTATTCGCTTGCTAGAAATTGAGATATTAA
>JAPYYW010000519.1:0-50156 GCA_030522545.1 Cremastinae sp. A BG-2022a | reverse complement strand
GCACGGTAAATCACCCTTAAATTTTAAACGTATTTTAATATGCCATCAAGGAACGTAAATATTAATTTTCGTCAGATTATCTTCAAAATAATTTCACTTAATGATTGTTGCCTCAACTTTACACGTAAAATGAATGCGCGTGGGCGAACAAACGCGTGAACCTCCTTAAGGTAATTCTATCGGTACAGTCAAATCAAAAGTTTTTATTTCAGTTTATCTCCATACCATGTGGTTTTACAGCTTAAGTTTATTGAGAAAAGTTGTTGCAAATTGTTTCAAGAGCGACTTACTCAAAATTCAAGGTCATCCAAGGTTACTTGTACTTGCTACGTATGTATGAAAATTAAAAAAAAATCATAATCTTAGGATTTTTATAAAAAAACTTGAGGAAGTTTTTTTGAAGTACAATAAAGAGCTGTGCTAAATTTTAAGAAGGTTCATCATCTAGATTTCAAGATATTTAGGATTGAAAATAGCAATATTTAACACGGGCTCTTATGGGAGAGCACTTAAAATTGGGATTTTTAACAGTAATAAATATCTCAATTTCTACGTGGTAAAACCTCTTAAAATTTGGTACGCATATACGTGACATATCAAAGAATGACTGTATCAATTTTCAACAAAATCCTAAATAATCGATAAAACTATAGAACTATACCTTAATGGTTTTGAAAATAAAAATAAAGTCGAAGGAGCTCTCGGACGTTCAACTACCAGGACATTAACGTTTATGCTTCCGCTAATGTTTCACGTTAAATTCAGTAGTCGTACAAAACGCGTATCGAAGAGGTGAATCGCGGGAAGGGTCGCCGGAAAGAGGAAAAAGGGTGGAAAAAAAGGTTCAGCGCTAGCTCGTTGCATGTCAGTCGTTTTGCTCCGAGTCTCGGCGAGCATCTACGTATGGGATTCACGTGTAAACATTTGTCAAGTAATACGCGAGGCATACGCGCCTCGTGTCTCGTACGTGTGCGAATATCGCGACGGGCCTCCCGGAAGCGCGCGCGAGCAGACGTGCTCGGAAAATTTGTGTCAGTCTGCACGGGAAAAAGCTACGGATAGCTCGGAAAGGGGCTCAAGCACCGGAATAGAGACGATACGTGCACGCTCGCTCGCTCCTGAGCGAGCCTTCGACTATAACAAAAGAAAGTTCCGAAACCCGGCAATGGCGAAGTAAAAACGCGCAAAAACATATACATATATCTGGGTTACACTAAACCAAGCTTTTGCTTTTATTATTGTTATTATTTTCATCATTTTGTACAAAAAAGGTACCCTCTTTTTCGTCCTGTCGCACCAGTTTTCGAAATTTTCAGGATTTTCCTTTCTTAAAGAGGAACTGGAGACACTGACCCTGATAAAAGTGCATTTTTCGTGATAAAATAATGGTGAAACTTGGCAATTTTATATATTCGTGCCATATATGTCTGGCAATCTTTTTCCTTTTTTTTTCAAAAATTTGCTTTTTAAACAATTTTGATATTGGTTTTTATGTAAGGATATGTCTATCAAAAATCTTGATTAAAAGAAAAATGTATCATTTTGAGATTCATAAAAACAATTTATTACATTCATTAAACATTTTAAAAACTGTATAAAAAAGAAAAACTTGAGGTTTTGGGCCTTTTATATTAATTATTAACGATAAATAGCGATAAAATGTTACCCAGAGCTCTATATAACACGTGAAGCATTGACAGGTTTCCTAACCCTCATCAAAACAACAACTTTAATAAAAATTTTAACGTTACTAAATATACTTTTTGGATCACCGCGATAATTCTTTTAATTCCTAAAAGTTTCGCCCTTTATTTTAGTATTCACTATAATTGCAGTCAAAAGCATGTTCAAAAAATATTTGTAAAAAGTATTCAACTTGGACTTGAAAGACATCCTTAAACAATTAAAAATCAGAAAATATATAACTTTGGTATCGGAGTTAGAAACATTTAGTAAAAATTAAAAAATATTAATTTCCTGAGCTGAAGGATTGTGGTCGATGGCTCTTGCCATATTAGCCATTAGCTATTCATTTCCTAAATATTTAATAAATTTGACAGTGACCTAAACTTTTGTTGTTTATATTTAGAGCAAGTAAATATATAAAAATTTTATAAGCACTATATAAATATTCTATAAGTACTCTAATTTGTACTTTATAAGTCTGTTATTTTTTTATTATCTCTGTATATAAATACTTACAGGAAAAATAAAACAGGTCGCTCACTTTTCACATCCACCGAGAAACAATTTTTTTTGGGGATAACAAAATATATATAAGAATACAAAAATATATAGTTTATCATAATTTTATTATTTTAATGGACAATATACCGATCAAAATCAATGTCCAATTAGCCTGACAAAATAATTTATAAAATTATATTTCTTTCAGATTCTTATTTTTTAAATAATTATTGTTGTTTATTTCATATTTTTATGATTTTTTTTAATTAATTAAAATACAAAAAAACTCATTATATACGTATGCAATGATTCTAACACAAATTTTTTATGAGCATAAAAAATACATTATATATATATATATATATATATAAATTTCAGCGAGGTGCAACCGCGACATCAGTCATCGCACTATCGAGCGCGATCCGAAAAGCGATCATAAATTTTCCACAGACCGACACTCGCTGTTTTCACGTGCTTTTCTCCATATTTTTTCTATTTTGAATATTTTATTTGTCCAGATGTATACGGGGAAAGGAGCGAAAGGGGCGTGGGTACTCGTCATGTCCGGAGTCAGTCGAGGTTAACAAAGTATGAAATTTTCGTTCGAGCACTCGCGGGAAAACTAATCACGTGTGCGCGTACACCAAAGCATCCCCGGAGGTCGAATACGCCCACAGTGTAGTCAGCGCGAAATCGAGTTCGTCGGTTAAATACGTCCGGTTTTTCCGGGGCAGTAACAACGCGGATGCTGTATAATTAACTGCGTTACACCGATAGAAACGTCGGACCGGTATCGGGCTTTCGTGGCGCGGTCAAAAAAAAAAACAAAAAACAGCGAAGAAAGAGAAGGAGAGAAAAAAAGGGCGGACGTGCGACGATGATATTATTTTTTCCGGTCAGCAATTTGCCGGCGCGGGGCTTGATTAAAAGAAAATAATTGTCCAGGATCAAGGCGGAGTCCTGGGAAAAGTTTCGAGCGGGGGAATAAATATTCGCGCGTATTTTTTTTCTCTCTCTCTCTCTCTCTTTCGCTGCTCTCTATCGTGCCCCCGCGTCGAAATATTAATTCGTCAGCGCGCGTGTATATGGATTGTCGTCAAATAACGCGAGTGAGCCGTGCTCGTGGCGATTTATCTTACGCATCGGGGCTTTTTGCGCGCCGCGGTATTGGCCGGTGAAACGAGGGAAAAAAGAGAGAAGACATTTATTGCTTTTTTCCCCGGCTGATTGAGTTTTCGACGTACGCTGCTCTCTCTCGTTCCCACTTTTTTTTTCACCCCCGAGTATAACCCAGCCTATAAATTTTCTATGATTTGTCACAATTCCAAAATCGGACTATCATCCGTACCCTTTTTGCCCCTCGATCGAGCGTAAAAACGAAAAAATATAAGAATACACGAGCGGGGGCGAGAAAAAAAAAGAAACGAAATTGAAAGGGAAAATATAGCGATACGGGCGACACTTTTGATAAAAGCTCGGTACATTGATCACCCGAAGGTTAAATTGAAAATCTATTCGTCCAGAAATATGCGTAATATGCACTCGCTGGGACCCCGTGCGAGTTACGAGACCGACAGCCCTCTGAAAAATGGCTCCATTCTGCTCTCGCATCCTTCGCGCGTATCTTCTCTCGATCCACATAATAAAGGCGATATATATTGAATTCACGCCGAATTGTGCCCTAATTTCGAGCAAATTAAGCCAAAACAATATTTACAACGGGGGGGTAGTTTTCGAACGTGAGTTACTTTACGCGCGACACGCCCCCGTTCGTCGATCGGTAATTACGATAATCCACCGACGCGCCTGATGCAATTTCAATCACGTTCAAACTCATTTCACCGTGAGGAATTCTCGAACGAGTCGAGCGTCGACGATATTCGCGTCACATTTTTTTTTCCCAAATCGATATTCATCGAAACTATAATTCGATCTCAGAAGAAATATAAACACGGGGGAAAACGGGGAGTCTTTTTCAAAACTTTCGGCTATTTTTCGCCGTTTGCTGAATCGATTGCCTTTTAATTGAATATCGCGAATATTGATTGGAAAAGGATTTGAGTAGAGAAATAGGCTTTGTTGGAAAAACGTATTGTTTTCGTTTGACGCCTTCGTTCGTTTCGTTTCTTTTAAAGATACTGAGTCTTATTTTACAAAATTTTATTAAAATTGGTATTGATACATAAATATATCAAATAAAATATATGTATTTTTGAATTAAATATTTTCATTTATGGAAATTGTTGAATTTAACGTATAATTTTACCAGACAGGACTATATGCTATATGACAAGCTTTTTTTTTTCATTTTATAACATAGAAAAAAAAAATTATAAGTAGTCTATTTATTATATAGTTTTTATATAGATAAACATCATCCATAAATGAATATGTATTTTAAATTTTCTGTCACTATTAAGATTGATGCAAAGTCCCTTAGGAGAATGGGCTTCAAAACGTTTTTAAAAAATTATACAATATTCTGTACGTATTTTTACTCATGAATGATTTTTCGTACTATTTTTTGTTAAACAAATTTTATACGTTAGTTTTTGTATTATTTTCCATACGATTTCGAGCATTTTGTTAAAAATTATTTACCAGTAATGAACTCACTAATCGTCGTGAATATGTTTCGAATGACGTTTTTGAAATGTTATAAAATGTAGAATTAAAAAAATGTAGAATTTTAAATGTAGAATTTAAAAAATTGAGACAACATCCTCAATGCTTAATAATTCATTCGACCACTCAGAAAATAATACCAACGTAGGGAAAACAATTTTATTTTTTAAACTTTCAGCAATTTTTCGGCGTTTGTAGGACCTGATTGCTTATTAATTGAATACTGTACGTATTGATTGAAAAAGGATTTGAGCCGAAGATAAAAAAGAAAGAGGATGTGTTTAAAAAAACATTGTTTTCTTTTAATGCTCTTTCCAAAATCGAAAACTCGGGGCGAAACTTTAAATCTACGGATTTAAATGTAAATTCGTCTACTCCGGGATACGCAAAAGTAAATTATGGATGAGCTTTAGTTTCGTCGAGCCAATCCGTGGTCCAACGTTGACGGGAACCATCGCTGGATAAACGTCACGATGTTTGATCGCTAATCGGTTTACCGCCCGGGCTCATCCCCACGATTTGGATTAAAGTGAGCAAAAATGGGTTGTCGTTCTTATCTTTCTGGTGTTATCAAAAAAATAAAAAGTGCCGAGATCATTTCGGGATACACGTCTCACTCTATTCTGTTTTCGTTTTAATGGAGAGTGGGGCAAAATGGTCCACCTGAAAAATTTCGTGAAACAAAAAAGTATAATAAAAGATCCTTCAAAAAAATGTAGAAAACAATTTTTAAAAAAATTCCATTAGAATAAGAGTAAATTCTAATAATTTGTTAAATAGTTATAAGACATTATAAGTTATAAAATGTATGAAAAAATTTTTATGTAAAATTTGAACATAATTTACTAATCAATATCAGAATGATAAAACTTTGAAAATTATTTTTCATAACTGCATTTAAAAAATGTAGATACTCAACACAATCTTCAAATCACTCAGATTCACTTTGAAAAATTCATTAATTATAAATAAAATTTAAGAATCCAGAGTCATTAGAAAAAAAAAATTTCTTTGAATTTTCATCTTTTCGACGGTGTGGTCCACCATGCCTCGCAACAATAATTTTTTTATATTATATTTGTTGTAATATATGTATATCAATTAATTATTAATATTTAAGATTAAATAAAACAACATATGTACTTAACACTTGAAAGTCCCAAAAAAATACGTATTAGCACAGAGGTAGTCCGTCTTGCCCCACCCTACATCTTTTATTCTTTTATATTGAGATCGTCGTAACGTTTTATTTTAATTAGCAAAAAAAAATCACAACAGCGTAACAACGATATTTTTTTTAAATTTCTCACGAAAAAAACTTTATTCATTCCATCAAACGAAATCGCCAGAGGAACATATTTGAATTTTAATTATATTTTTTTATTAGAATACTATATTCTGGGACGAAATTCGTAGTGATATGGCAATTTTATTTGAAACGGATGGTGAAATGTTTTTGGTGAAATATATCCCCAGTGTTATGATAGAGTAAACGACTGCAGTTGGGACGGGCCAAATGAAAATGGACAGATTAAATTAGGAGGGCGAGCGTCGAAAAGGATCGTTTACAGAAACATGAGAGACATGCGATAATATGCTCGCCGTACAGGTTTAGAGAGGATAATCGAGTTTCAGTCTGGACACGCAACCGTCCAAATTAAAATGCAAATGTCTGTGGTATAATTAGAATTATAGCTTCCTAGTACGGGCAACAGCGCGTTGACTCAGTGCGCACCGAGGTAATTTTATTTACGCTTTGAAGGATTGAGAGTGAGCCGGCATTTTATCGTCACGTCCTCGAGGATTTTCTCGTTCTCGAAACTTTCGAGGGAACAAGGCAATTTTAAATTTATTACGTCAGCGAAAAGTATTGCGAGCGGAGGTAAATTTGTGGAATCCGCCCGATCAATTATTTTGGATTTCAAAGTCGAAACGGATTGAAAGATTGTTCCTGGGAAACGAGGAAACTTTCGTGCCATTGCTGGATACCCAGTGGAATCGTGTAGAGCCGGGCATTAAAAAGCAGTTCGAGTCGATTCAAAATCCTATAAAATTCAGACGAGTTACTCTGTACTTGCCGGCGTCGCCCTGCTGAGAAAAGGGAAAATTATTGCTTTGAAAAATCTCTGACCGTGATGAGATCAAAAGGCTACAGAGATTATTGCTCGTTTCGTTTCTAATTTGGAGAGACCCGAGATTTTTACAATCGTAAAAATATACTAAAATGTACAAAGTGTACTAAAAAATATATACTAAATTCTAACTATATGTCTTACCTGTAACTCTCTGCTCAAAGCTGCCAAAAATCCTTTAACGATTTTTTCTTAATGAAAAAAAAAAATTATCAAATGTTCGAAACTTTTTTGTATATTTTGCAAATAATCAATATAATGATTATTTTACAAATTCAGAAAAGTACGAATTTAGCCTTACCCAACAAATACCAATTTAAGGTAAACGTCCCAATAATTTGACATGTATCCTAATAGTCGAACAATTTTTGTTATATTATTTTAAATATTGTTTGGATTATTTTTTTCTCAATAAAATCGTATAGATTATTGTTGCTATAAAAAAAAGTGAATTTTTCACCACGTTAATTTTCTATCCAACTATTGGGACATCCTACACATTCAAACGTTCAAATGTTTATTTACTAAAAATATTGTTGAAAATTAACACATAAAATGTGTTTTTGATCGCTAATGTATCAGACAATAATTTAGATGTGAATTAAAAGCAGATTTTTTTGTTTGAATATTTTGTAGATAGAGATAAAATGAGAAAACCCTTAGTTGTCCAACTATTGGGGCGTTTATGTACCTTACACACTTCATAACAATTTATACCGAAATAACAATTATTCATTTTTAAGGTAAATGTTTCAATAATTAAAATTTTTCTTTGCCTGCAACAGAATAAAAAATATAATTTTTTGCCCCAACAAAAAAGTTCATGAATGTGTACAGCATATAAAATTTATAGGCATGCAAGGTATATTTCAGAAGCTTATCTTGGTTTACCTTCATTTATTTCTCATATTTTTAAATACATTCATTATTTTATTTATATACAATTTTTATACATAAAAATTATTATTATATTAATGAATATTTACACAATCAGAATCATATCTTTTATTCCATCAACAAATAAAATCCCGGAATTCCTATGCTAAATAATCGTATACAATTATCCAAAGAATGGCAAGAGTATGATTTCCAGGGCGCCACAATTTGACAGTATTTTTAGGATAAATACTGTCAAACCGTTGCGCCACGGATATCGTACTCTCCCCCAAAGAATGATGAACTTTTTGCACCCGTGACGGAATCAAGGAGATTTTACTATATACGTTTCCATCGTGCTTTCAGCGCGATGACAACAACAAAAAGAGCTAAGGAGAAAAAGAAAAATTTGTATCGAATCTCCGCGAAAAGGTATACATCGAGTCTTTCGAGAGCCAATATATGAAAAAAAAAGAAAAAAAAACCCCCCATTGTCCATCCTATTATATACGCGAGTCGGGAGGAAAGGACAGCGGGTATCGCAACAAGGGAGCATTTGGAGTATTATCAAATATAGCATAAAAGAGGTCCGAGGAGTGTATATTCGCCTAAATGAGAGCGATACTCGCGGCCGAGTGAATCTGGAGAGATCGGGCGCGAGAGCGAGCAGAGGCCAGTGAAAGAGGTCCGTGAGTAGTCAGACCTCGGAGTCGCCGATAGGGAGAGGAGCGAGTGCAGTCTCCGTTCGAAATGAAATTGTATATCGAAGGGAGAGAGAGAGAGAGAGAGATGGGAGAGGGTTGAAAGAGGGGGTGAGAGAGAGGGAGGTTCGTTGTATTGAGCAGCAGACCGGTTTTAGTTATCGGACACGTCAGGTGAATCCTGGAGGTCGCTTTTGCTCTCGGAGTGCTCCGAGCACATGATAATACACCTATATGACGGCCAAACCCGAATATATATATGTATATATCTGTAACGAGGTTTGTGTACACGGGGATGGAGTGCTGGAGATGTCGAGGGTGTTTTCGCTCGAGAGCGAGAGCCGGCGAGGGCGCATGCGACTTTTTCACTCTAACTCTGTATCTCAAGAGAGACGGAGAGAAAAAAGGAATAAAATGGCGACAGAGAGAGAGAGAACTTTTTTTTTCTCTTCCTTGCACATTTACTCTTCTCTTCTGTATACCCTTACTGTCCCTCCTCTCTGAAAATCCGGACAGATGTTATTGTACCGTGCTCCGAAATGGAAAACTGCGATCGCAGTGGACGCCCGGCGAGACTGCGAAGGAGAATCTTCAGTGACACTCATGCACTGTCGTCGTATTACTATCGAAGAGCATAAACTTCAACCCTGGCGCCCATCCGGCGAGATGAATCCGAGGAAAATGGGCACGCTGAACCGTGAAAGTAGGGTCACCCGAAAGTCAGATGAACGCGGGTATATTATTATATATTTTAATAAATTCGTGTTTAAGGACGTCTATCAAATATTTCAGCAAAAGGAGAAATGCACTTTTCTGAGATAAAACGATTTGGAAATTTCAGCTACGAAATTCGCAGTAAAAATAATGTTGTCATTCCGAAGATGCTTAAAATATTGAAAATCTTTCAATGCTGAGTTGATGCGAGAATACAATTACGGTTTTATTTTCAAAAAGCAATTATTTTGCAGAAAAAATGTCTTTTACGAAAATGATTCATCATATGTAATATTTATTAAATATTTTGAAAAGTGCAGGTAGAGTAGAAAAAAAATTCGATTTTATAGATCTTTTGCGCGCACGAACTTTATTTCATATCAACGATGTATCGTTAATCATTAAAATTTCTTTCTCGAGACTTTTTTGTATGATTAAATTTTACAAAATTTACTATACAAATTAGTAAAATTTTACTAAACTTTAATTCTTATAACATTAAAATTGTTGATAATTTTATCATAAAATTTAGGCGATACTCCCACCAATTTAATAAATCAAAATAAATAATTGCTGGATCATCTAAAGGAAATATTTACAAAATGTATTTTGTCGAACCATCAAATCTGGTCTCTCAGTGCACCATGTGTACAAAACATAGTAAATTTTTGGAATAAAATTTTCTGCGTGTATACGCCGTCAGCAAAACTATTCAATAAATTTAACAATAGTACGTTTTTTTAATAAAAACACGAGGAATCGCTTAAGTGTCCATCCATTGATCGAGTTAGCCTACATCGACCGGATATGGTTTACAACGATTGGATGGAGGCGCACGTGTAGGCTGCGTCGCATCGAATTCGACGTTTAATAAAAGTCCGTCCTGCTTTCTCTCTCTCTCTCTCTCTCTCTCTTTCTCTCTCTCTCTGTTTCATTCTCTCTCCGCGTATTCTCGTTTAATTCTCATATAGATTTATTCCCTTTTTTTGTTATTTGATTTCGCAATCTCGCTCCCGCGGTCGGAACAATCTCACTCTCGGCTCGCGAGATCAAGTCCGCAGCTTTTTTTCCCTCTTTCGTTTCGCGCTCTCGTTTTTTTTATCTCATACCCCCGTCGGGTTTCGACGTTTCTTCTCTGTCGCTGTGCACGTACGGAGAGTCTCTTTCACACACGCGAAAATTCAAATTCAGCGCGCACACGTGGAATGACAGAGAATCGTACTCCCGAGCCTGCCGCGCGTTCTCTCTTTTTACCTCGGTCGCGTTTATTTCTCTTTTTTCCTCTCGTTTATTCTTTTTTTCTCTCTCTCTCTCTTTTTTTTATTCACGAACCCACTACTCCATTTCGCATTTCTCCCCATCGTTCTCCCCTCGCCCACTTGCACACGGGTAATTGATAAAGCGAGAGAGGTCTCTCAAATCTTTACCGCCCACTTTTCCCTCTTTTTCCAAATTGTGAACGAAATTCGTTCTTTTCACGATTCGCCAGAAAATCCGCGTCTCGCGATTCCCTCCAGCGATTGTTCCGCTCGTCCACGATCCGCCATTATTTCGCGGGGGAAGATGACGGAGACTTTGACACGCGGAGAGCTGCGGCCGACGGGAGGTTTTGTCCCCGCGAGCTCGTATCGATCCTCGATTTTTCTTTCGCTCCTTTTCTTCGCGGCCTCATTCAGAGTCCACGGAGTTCCGACCCTTCCGTATAACTGCCTCGTTTCGACGGATTCCTCTTTCGATACGCGCGAGCTGCGCACGCTAAGATCCCCGCGCTCGTAAAATTTGACCGGCACTCCGTAAAGTTCGCCCGTTTCTGCGATTCACGAACCTTCGGGCTCTATCGTCAATCTCTAAGGTGGTTGTGCCGTGAAATCTTTTTCATTTGAATTTTATAAAAATTTGCAACGTTCTTTGACGCAATGTGCACGTGTATACCAAATTTTAAAACGTTTTATCGTTCGCAAGTCAAGATATTTATTGGCAAAAATTGCACTTTTCGGTACTTCGCCATAATAGCACGTGTTTGATATTTCGATTTTTAACAACAAATATATCTCAACTTCGGCACGGTGAAACCTTATAAAATTTGGCATGAAGCTTTACACAACATTAAAAAATGTATGTTTAGTTTTTTAAAAAAAAACTGACGAAAATTTTTTTCGACATTTTGTTAATCATATAACTAGTACATTTTACCTTGGATTACTTTGTATTTCGAGTATGTTATTCTCGAGACAATTTGTAACAACTTTTCTTAATGAACTTAGACTCACAAACCACTCGATATGTGAAAAAAAATGATCCGAAACTTTTTGATTTGACTGTCACACGCACAACCACCTTAAGGTGGTTGGTCTCTAAAATCAACGTCGAAAGATTTCGTTAAAATTTTGGACAAAGTTTTTTTAACGTCATATAGGGGAGAGGGGGACAAAATGGACCCCTAAAATTTTTAATTTTCAAAGTGTTTGGGGATAAAATTGGCCCACTAGATTTTTAAAAGCCTAACAAACATTTTTTCAATCACAATATGGACTTCTAAAATTTTTGTCAACTAGAAATGGTTAAGAAATAATGAGAATAATGCAATAAGGGGTAAACTATAGGTCACGAGTTCAACAGTATTATTTTCCATAATTATTCCCCAGAATTAAACGCATAGAAGGATTGCAAAGCGTTTAGCAGTCTAGTTTAAATATTGTATGATGTTTCAGCATGAAAATACATTTTTCGTAAATTCATCGATTAGTTATTGAACAGAAAAATAACAAGAAAATTCGATTCAAGTTTCTAAAAGTAAAAATAAAAAAATTCGCACCAAATTTTTATCATTAACATTTTTATACTAAATTAAATTAAATTATATCTGGTTTTTGCAATTTGTTTAAACAAAAGGACTAAGTGGATAAATTAATTTCAAATATATAAGAGAAAAATTAAAAATGTTTACGGCCTAGATTCAAAGATACATTAATAAAGATTAAATTGTTGATTGTTGAATAGCATAATTAATAAAATGTAGAAAAAATTTAGGGAAAATGAATTTCAAAGCTTTCACAAATTTCACGTACATTTAAATTCGCTTTTGTTTTTTAATCTTTTAAAAACACATAAATTTTTTTGAACAGTCTGAAAGGCTTTCAATAATTTCGCATATCTTAAAATTTATGTTCGTTTTAAACTTAACTAATAATAATTAATTCAACTAATAATTTAATGCTGAATTTTATTAGTATCAAACTGATATAAAATGAAACTGATATAAATTGTAAAAATCAAGCAACAATTGTATTTAAAACCCACCTGATTGTTAAAACTACATATTATCCGCCTTGTATATTGAGTAAAGTACATTTTTGACGTTCAATTTGTAAAATTTATTATAGAGTTGATAATATTTCAGCTCGTAGATTGACCATCGAGACAATACATATTTTTCAACAATTTCAATATTAAAATATGCTTAAACAATTGTACAAGAAGAATATGAACAAAATTTTCAAAAAAAATCATCTACAAACAAACGTAAAAAAGAAAATTCATAAAAAACCTAATATATTTTAAAATCAACATTAAACGAAATATATCTGAATGTTTCACGAGGAGAAAAATGCTTTCAGCATTCCAGCAGCAATTGAAGCTCGATAACTCTTGAACGATGATTCGGTTAAAAAAAATGTCAAAGGCATGAAATGTTCTCATGCGCATACACCGGAAAATGAAATACAAAAAAATGTAAAAAATTCTCATATTTTCAAAAATAATGCCCACAGTCCCTTTGACTAATTTTTATGCTCAGCGTAGGCTCTCGTGAGCGGGCACAAACGCGGCTCCCCTCTCGCCCGCGAGCCCCGAGTTTACGTTCGTATATACGGATTACACCGGGAGCGAAACGTCAAACTGGGAGAACGCGGATTAATTTCGCGTACCGGTGGCTCCTCCGTCACGACACTTCCGCAAATGCTCTCGTTATATCCGCGTGCATGCCACAATTAACGATGGCTTTCAAAATCGTTTAGCTCCCATATAGTGAAAACGTCGACCTCCCTTCCTCCCTCCCTCCCTCTCGCCTCTCGCCATGTTTTCTCTTTTGTCAGAAATTTACCCACATCTGTACTCACGTGCGACTCCCATGTATACGTTCTCCCCGATCCCAGAAATATAGTATACATTTTGTATACACGGAATTAAATGATTGGCTGACGAATCCCTCAGCGGTCGGTCCGGCCCCGACCTTTAATTGATTCGAATAACCAGTTTAACAGCCTGGATAACCATCCGGTGGGCATTGGAGTGATTGTTTCGCGAAAACCCACCGCGTCCTCGTACACGAATCAAGGGATTTCAACTCGTTCGTTTCGAGTGTCATCTCTTTTATTTATCTTATTTTCTCACAATTTTGTTCTTCACGGTGTTCTATTCGTGTGCTCTCTCCATTTTCTCTTTTTTTATTTATTTATTGTTTTATTTACTCGTTTTGCTTTTGCTTTCACACGCACTCTCGCATTCGATTTTTTTTACATAGACTTTTATTTCGTATTTTATTTTATAATAGTTCCGCAGCACTCTTGTCAGACACAGGCGTATACATATACTCTTCAATTTTCACCATAACATTTTTTCATACACGCTACGGATATAATGACGGTTTTTAATTATAGTAATTCTTACTTTTTGGTGATCTCTTAGTTTTATAACAATTCACATATTTACAGCGCCAGCTTCAGCTTGACAGAGATGCTCGATTTTTTCGTTCGCTGCGATTTTCAACGGTCTATCAATCGTCCAACATTTTTTTAATAAAAAGAAATTATTATATTTTTCTTAAAGTATAGCTTCGTCGTAAAATCTTTTTTTTCCTAAAATTATGTTTCGAACTTGCATAAACCGATTTTGATAACAAGCGTACGTGTAGACTACATTTTAAGAGGTTTCATCTACCTTTCAGGATTCCCCGATAAGAGCACGTGTCAAATATATTGCCATTTTCAACACTAATTATGTTGGTTTTCAAGCAATGAAACCTCTTAAAAATTTGCACAACTCCTTGTTGAACATCGAAGAAACCTTATTAGTTTTACAAAAAAAGTTTTAAAAAAATGTTTTCTTGTAATTTTCATATTTCCGTTTCGTGTATTTAGAGAATTTCCTTCTTGGAGTAATTTGTAACAATTTTAATCTCACAAACGGCACGGAATAGAAAAAAATCTGAGAAAAAAAATGTACATTCGCAACTGTAAAATTTTTATGAAATATTGGTAATACATAGTTATTCGTTAGAAAAAAAATGTATACAAAATTTGATACAGTTTAGGATAATAGTTTGTGTGATATTCGTTAAAAAATTAACATGCATTTTTATAGGATGCTATAATATTTAAGAAAATATCGTATAAATGATAAAATTAATAAATAACTGAAAGAATGTGATAGGAAATTGAGGATTGATTGTCTGTATATTAAGAAAGAATTGGATAAATACTCCCTGACAAAAGTGACTTTTTCATAAACAAATTGTTAAAAATTAGAATTCACACTTTACCATTGATTTGTCAATTTCTTTTCTTTCAGTTGTAATATCAATTAATAGTATAAACACACTTTTTAAATACATCTGTAATAATAAACATATTCTGAAAATAATTAAAAATGTAAAAATTAGAGAATGTACTATTGTGAATGTTATTATATAACAACCTTGAATTAACATACGTTTGACTTAATAAAACTGTACAATAAGAAACAAAATCTTGTACAGGCCATCGACCATTTTATTGAGAAATGTAATGTCAAAATATGCAATTTTGTCACGTGGCCTTATGAAGGTATTCTTAATATATTTATTTTTATAAGATTCAATAAAAAAAAATATTCACAATTAAACAACGATGATGATGTGAAACACCGAATTTTTGGTGATTTTTCACGCTCGTATTTTTCAAGCAATTTAATTGAAATTTGAATATGTTATGCAGTGTACGTTGTACTAGGGCGTGACATTCTTGGAATTTCAAAAATCGAAAAAAAAATTTTTACTTTGATTTTTTTTTATTTTTTGAAATTCCAAGAATGTCATGCAATAGTTTAGTGTACTATGCATAACATATTCAAATTTCAATTAATTTTTTTGAAAAATACGAGCGTGGGATTTGTCCAAAAATTCACTAAAAATTGGGTATTTCACATCACCTTATCAATGGCTCATCAACGATTGATCTAAAGTCGTAAGCAGCATAGAGGCTATCAAATACATGGTCAAAATTTATCTTTCGCAGTTTTATTTACTTCAAATTTTTCAGGAGCTTTATTTAATTATTGATTTAGTAGACAATTAATGACTCGGAATATCGTTCCTCGCAGATTTCCTCGTAGATAAACTGTCGGAAATACGACTTACGAAGAGGTGTGTTGTACATATATTTCGTTGGAGGAGATAAATGCAAGGATTTGCGAATCCGAAAGATTTTCCGAGATTGTATCGCCGGATCTAAATGACGGGCGCGTTTCTGAATAATTCATCGAAACTGATTGCTCGCGAAGCTCGGTATTTATGAGCCCGTCGTTGGGAAAAATACTCATCGCGCGGCAGGAGAATAATTATTCGACGTTTTGTGAAACAGCAGGAAGAGTCGCTCCCAGCTCCCCGTTCTTGCCTCGATATTCGAATGGCAAAGAGCCGCGGATATCTTTTGTCTCGGGGACTTTGACAAAACGTACTAAAGTTCGGGACTTTGCCTCTCGTTTATCTCTCACGGTGAAACGACTCCTCTCCCCCCCTCTCTCTCTCTCTCTTTGCTCCGACGACTTTTCTTTCGGCGTATAAACACACGAGATCCGAATAAACGTGAACGAGGATTTTCGGAAAACTTCTCTCGTGACGCTTGTGAGCGTTTATCCTTGCCCGAATTCTCAAGTAATATCGTAAACAGCGCTCGAAAAAAAAACACAAAACGGTAAATGGGATGAAAAACAAGATTAGAATTTTCACAGCCCTTGAGACTTTTTCTATTTTCTGTTCAACGACGTAAACGTGTGTCGTTTGTACAAAAAAAAAGTTTCGAAACGAAATTAAGTGTAGTTTTATAAAGATAATTTTTTCTTAGGATTTTGTCAAAAATTTGCAAAAACCTTGTTTGATACAGTGTGTGATTGTATATTAATTTTTAAGAGGTGTTTCACTACGTAGAACTCGAGATATTTATTGTGAAAAATCACTATTTTCTGCAGTCTCCCATAAGGGCACATATTAAATATTGCAATCTTCAACTTTTGATATCTTGACTTCTGGCTAGTGAAACTTGTTAAAATTTGGCATAGCTCTTTATTGTACTCCAAAGAAGCTTCCTTTACTTTTTTTAAAAATCCTAAGTATATGATTTTTTTAATTTTCATACTTCAAAAAAGCTTTTTTCATGATTTTCATACCCAAGGAGTGAATTTTGAGTATGTTGTTCTTGAAACAATTTGCAACAACTTTTCTTAATAAACTTAAGCTGAAAAACCACATGATATGAAGATAAATTGAAATAAAAACTTTTTGTTTTACTGTACCGACAGAACTACGTTAAGTTCACAAAAAAATATAATTTGGTTAAAAAAGTAACTATTTTCACATGTGCATCGAAAACAAAAATGTTAGGTTGTTATATTAAAGAATTAGATAAAATTTACGATACAGTGAACCTTCACGCTAAATGTAATGAAAATAGAAATTGAGAAGATACTAAAATAATTTTTTACTAGATAACTACTACATTCTCAGAGAATATTCATATGTCATTGAAGATAATATCAAATTGATAGATTTTAATTTTAATTATTGATTTTAATTTTTGAGATATTCATCCTATAATTCTTGAAAACGATATTTTGACAAAAATGTATCCAAAAATTTCCATTGTGGTACACAAGCACTTAATATCGCTTACGTAAATGTTACCTGTAACTTTGGCACTCCTAGGAATACGTTCAAGTTACATAATCATTGAGTACAGGGAAATGGAAAATAGTAATTGTCAAATCAAATCGAATCGAATCGAAATTCCAATAATGGAAAATTGAAACTAAAAAATATTGGTTATCATAAAATACAAGGATTGAAGAATGCATGAGTAACATTTTTTTTAAATATAAAAATTGAATTTATTTTTGAAATGTGTTTCTATAATGTAGAAAAAAATTTAGTGAAACATTTGTTAATATGTAACTTATTATCAAAAACGTATGAAAAATACCTAAAATCATTTTGACAATCATCATTTTATTTTTATTCAAGGCAAACATATGAATTTTTGATAAGAAACAATGTTAAGATTTCGAGAAATAAAAGTTTGACAACGTTGAAACCGTTTCGTGAATAATTCTCCAATTTTAAGTCAATTTTTTTAACCACAATTGTTTTTAACAGAAACCTCTTAATATTTAATACAGACATGTAGATAATTCTAAAGAAATACTACATGCAAATTTTCAACAAAACCTACCTCCCCTTAATTTTCTCGACACTTCCTTAAATATGTATCTATCCAATCAAAAAACGTATATCATCGACTTGGCTATTTTTTGCCTTAGAGTCACTACTTTCTCCAAAGCTCGTATAACATTTTGCAATATATGAAATTACACATTCGGCGATACACGTGGAGGAAAAAAAAGTATAATACAAGATATTCGAGGAACAAAGAAAATAGCTCTTCTCAGCACGTAATTTATTTTTCTTCGCTCGCAAGTCCGATGAAAGTTTGAATTTCCGATACGATTACTTATACATATGGCGAGTCCCCTCGTATTTCAGACCGGGTGATAATAGTAGAGAGGGGCAGGAGATATTGCGCACTTTTTATTTAACTTTTTTTTCGCGGACTAAAAGAGGCTGGCCGGCAATTGGGTCGTTCCCCCGTAGCGCGGAATACCAATGTCCGAGGAAGTAGGAAATGGCAGAAAGCTGAAAAATATATGGGGTAATCTACTGCCAAGGGCGAGTTCGAGAGATTTATCGCTCACGTACGTGTAAAAATACGTAAATAGAGCTCGCGCGCCGCGAATAACCGGGGCGATATGCACGAGACCGTTTCACACCGTTCGCCCAGTACTTCGTAGAGCTTATCTGTATATTAATATTGCCATACTTGTAAATCACAACCAATGGAGTATCACTTTAATCCTTTTCCACTTCTCCCACGCTCCTTTCTCTTTATCTCGCTCCAAAGTGTTATTCTTGCCTCGCAGTACACGTATACAGATAACTGAGGGAAAATATTCGATTGGACTGTCTAAATTCGTTTTATTATACCCACAAGAGTTCATTCACATATAGTTGGTTCAATTTAAAAAATCCGACGTTGAATAAAACAATTGTTTAGATTCTCTGAGGAAAAATTCTCAACTGAATCTGTTAGTTCCTCGTACATTACGGTTTTATTAAATTTATTAGAGAAAATTTAGCCATTCGATTAAAAGTCGACGATGAATAAAATTTAATTGTTTTGCAGTAATGTATAAATGTTATGTGATGAATGAGTTTGTATAAAAATTTATCTTCGACGATATCAATAATCAAGGCAAAAAAGTCTCTTGTTCTAAACAACTTGATCAATAAATGAATAATGAGTGACAATAATTAAGAAAGAAAAGAATGTTTCTTTTGAAAAGAATGTTTCTTTGATTTTTCAAAGTTAACTAAATTCACAAAACAATCAACAAAATAATTTATAATTGTTGTAATTCCTGAGAGGATTTACAAGCGCGTCGCTCGAGCGCATTATTTATGCATCCTCGGATAGTAAATCCGTATATGAAAAGGTTGTCATATTTCCTTTTTATCAAAGAAAAATGCATTTATTCAAATTGGAGAAACTCCCAACTTTTTACTTACAAAAAATGTGAATTATTTTATTTTCCCTGTAATACTATTCAATTGTATATACACACTTTTTGATTTGTGGATTGATTTTGATGACAATGTTTTTTTGTTCAAATCATAAAAATTTTTTCATTTATCTAATTTATTAGTCTCGTACACTATTCATTTATTCGAGTCATCGTAATATTCACGTACATTAACAAATTAATTTATTAAGTTGATTTCATATTTTGGTGCAGAGTACGTACAGTCATTGACTATTATTTATTTGTTTCAACTTTAACAATGTTTAAAATTTGGTTACTACAACAATTGTGTTACTACAACAAATTTGTTATTATACTATACAATTTCAAATTGATTAATAACAATTTCATAAGTTCAATTAAATATTTGCTACGAGATTCATTGAATTAATTTATCAAATTTACATATATATTCGGATGTATCAGATTAAATAATCTAAGCGAATGAAATAAAATTCTGTATTTCCAACAAAATTTCTTTTCCCAGTGGTCCAAATATCAATTTTTTTATTTTTTTTCGAGGAAATTAAAAAAAAATACACGGTAAAAAAATTTCTTTTCCCAGTGGTCCAAATATCGATTTTTTTCGAGAAAGTTCAAATAAATATACGGGTAGAACAAAAGGAGTCGAAAATCCTCTCGCATTAATATATATACGTATTTTCAACAAATGTGTATTTTAAAGTTGACGTACTCTTGCGTGTACAACTTTTTTAGCGCAGGATCGAGTACGCTTTTCTCGCATACTCGCGTTGGCTCGTCGATGCATTTGCGTCCATGTGTGGGCGCCAATGTGGACGTTGGCGAGTCTTTCAAGCCCCTGATGCGAATTCCACTCGAGATCTCGCCCGTCACGAAAGGGGTCAGTGCGCGAGCTTTCTCTTTTCTCTCCTTTTCACATTTTCTCTCCTTTCCCACCTTTTCACGCTCCGCACGCGCACGATTATATCTATCTCTCTCGTCAAACATTCGCCCGAATTGACGCCCGTCGATCGCAATCCCAATTTTTTTTTATTCTCCTCGAAATATATCGTTTCTCAGGGAGAAATGTCTGTATATGCGTCTCCCCCGAGTGATTCTTGACGTGGCGGAAAATCTCGAGGATTCGCCCGACAACTCGCTCTCGTCGCGACTGTCAGCTCGCGGAATTGGCGCCCTTAAACTCGCGGAATATTCTCATGCAAACTCTGGGAAAGACACTGACTGACGTGCCATCCAGGAAGAAAAAAGATTTTCGAGGTATCTTATCGCAGCGGGAATCGTTGGTCGAGAAAAAAAAAATTGCAGTCAAAAGTTTTGGGAAATATAAAGTTTAATGAAATCGTTATTTTCGAGTTGATAGAAATTTCTTATGATCTGATTGAAATGTTGACCTCATTTAGGCAACTCTGTAGCGTTGAAACATATTTTTATGGAAGCATAACATTTTTTTTAGAAAATTAAAGATTTTTGTTACATTATGTGAACAACGAAATTCATCTGACAAGCAAAAAAGGAATGAAAAGTATTAGAGAATAACAAGTTGACATTATATTTGTATGTAAGTATATAAAAATTTTGTATTAATAAAATAAAAAACTGGACTGCATTAATATGCAGTCTATTTTAAAAAATAGCATAAATAAAAAAAATTATACCAACAAAAATTGTTCATCGAATAAAAAAGAGCCATAAAAAAATAATAGGGTGAAATTATTAAATTCGAGTTGATGAAAATTTTACATAATCTGATTAAAAGCTTGACTTCATTAAGGTCAGCTTAACAGTGTTAAAACATATTTTTATGGTATGACATAAAATTTAAAAAATTTTTTGATATGTCAGTGTAAATCACCATCATCTATATGGTGTGAAAATATATTTGAATGAAACACTATATAATTTTTTAAATGATACAAGTTCTTCGTGGTATATCTTATCGAAGAAAGGATCGTCAAATGAGTAAAAAAATAATCAGGTAAAAGTAGAATAGTTTGAAAAATAAGGGAAAATTACTATTTTTGAATTTATAAAAATTTCATAAGATCCAATTAAAAATTGATTCCATATTAAAATATCTCGAGCATTAATTAAAACGTATTTTTATGAAATTACATAAAATTTATACGAAGAAAAAGACTTTTAGATATAATTAATATTTTTAAAAATAATTCGAGAATATTTGTTTCAATTTCATTCTACAATAATGTTAAATTTATCATCGAATGTATTTATGTATGTAATATTATTTCGTTACGATCGGGCATCAAAAAGTTAATCGCACAAATTAGCTCGAAAGATGGGTGGTCAGGCGAGTATATACAAAAACTCATAATAATAATAATAATGAAAAACAACGGTTTTAATTGTCGAATTTCGATATACATTACATCGCTCATATTATTTGATGATTCACTTGTTTTTTACATCTTCCTTTCGTCCTCTTTATTCATCCTTATCTCTTAATTCTTAATCCTATACTATTTTTATTTGATTCTACAATGCTATGATAAATTTGAAAAATACGACATTATTTTTTACAAACTTTCCGTGCAAACGTCACTTTCGGACTTGACTGCAATCCGCTAGAGCTTAAGGACGAATTGGAGTGATTTTAAAAGTGGTAACAAGTGGCTAAATTTCTTATATATTGTTTCCAAACATATGAAAAATTTACAAAATTGAAAATTATCAACTAAACAATTACAAAGTTAACAGATTTTCGATTGTCAAATTTTAACATTGCTTCATATTAATATTAAAACGTCTCCCTTATTTTTTTTTCATTAAAAATTTTTCAAGTAATGGTCATTATCAAATTTTTTTTTAATGTGCTTAAACCGTCAATTGTCATTACAGGTAACAGAAAGCAAATGAAACAATTTATGGCAAATATGTGAAGTCTGAATGTCACTAATTTGTCACGAAGAGCTCATTTTTGTCATAGAATATCTCTCCAATTCCTCCTTAAAGAGAAAAATTCATAAATCATTCGTCACAGTCTTCCTCGGCGTATCGCCGTTCGCCATTATTTACATTTCTCAGATGCACAAATGGAGATATGTTCGGTAAGATTGTCGCCTCCGTGCATTACTCCCGCGACATTTTTCTTTTTCTTTTCTTTTTTTTTGCGTGATGCAACGAACGCCGCAAACTTGATAAAATCCTTGTCAGGTTGAAATATACTTCTCGTTTTTCTTTCTCCTGCTCTCCCCGTTTCTCTCTTCTCCCCCCTTTTCTTCCCGCGCCCCGATTTTTTTTCTCCTTATCACCGAACGGATAAAAGAAAATTGCGCTGGATGTCAACTAATTAAAGAAAACGGGGCCAAACTGCGAGACTTTCATCACGGATAAGCCTCTCGAAGACATTGCTAATTAGTACGAGAGCGCTTTCACGCGTTAATGCGCGACTCACGCGGAAATAAAAATAATTCGCGGAGAAATGAGAAAATACGACGGCCATTATTGCATAAGGTGGCTCCATCGCTGCAGACCAGTCATGAGCAACTAATTGACGTTATTTATGGATAAACAGAGACCATTAAAAAATTGGATCGTAATAAAGTCCCAATAATTGAACATCGAACGATTTTTCCAATTTATTTTCATTTTAAAGATATTCAACGGAAAATATCTTCTTATAACTCGTATCTCAATGAATTTCTGACATTTTAGCGATCCAAAATTCATCTTATGACTCAACTTTGATCAATATTTATAGTCAGTGAGCACTAAAGCGTATATATGAATACTTTAAGGTAGTTCTATAGTTTTATCGATTATTTAGTATTTTGTTGAAAATTGGTATATACAGTAATTCTTTGATATGTCACGCATATGCGTACCAAATTTTAAGAAGTTTCACCACGTAGAAAATGAAATATTTATTTGTAAAAAATTCAATTTTCAGTGCTCTCCCATAAGAGCCCGTGTTAAATATTGCCATTTTCAATCCTAAATATCTTCAATTGTTGATGGTGAATCTTCTTAAAATTTAGCATAGCTCTTCAAAGAAGCTTCCTCAAGTTTTTGTTAATCCTAAGATTATGATTTTTTTAATTTTCATACAAAGTACAGGTGACCTTGAATGACCTTGAATTTTGAGTGTGTTATTCTTGAAACAATTAGCAACAACTAATAATAAACTCAATAAAAAAACTTTCTTAATAAGAACTCAAGCTCAAAAACCACATGGTATCGAGATACATTAAGATAAAAACTTTTGATTTAACTGTATCTATAGAACTACCTTAATGTTCTAAAATAGTTGAACAGCAAAATTTGTATATATTGTGAAAATATAATTTCAAATAATTTTTACAAATCGTAGCAAAAAGACGAGAAAAATCAACGATTTAAGCAATACTCAATTATTTAGACGTTTATACCAATATAAACCGTAAATTAAATGCGATTTTCTAAAAATATAAATCGATAACCCCACTTCGCTTTACACGATAAAATGCCTAGAAGTTAATTTAACGTTAATTCGATTTTTAATAAAATTCTTGTGGTTCAACACAAATACGTTTAATTTTAAAGTGAGCGGAAGTATAAGAATTTTCATTTAATCATAATGCATGCTCGTGGTCGTGGAAATGACCGACACTTGATAATTCATTTCCCAATAATTTGGTTGATTTTCTACCCTGAAATTTAGCAGAGGGGTGTTTATTATATATTTGACAAAAAGCCCATAATTAAAAAAAAATTAATCTCCTGAGTGGTGCTACGACGATAGAACTATAGCACGAATTAATTTTATCGTTGACGAACGACTCGCGTCGTCGTGTTGAATAAAAATGAAGAAAAAAAAACGAATAACAAAAAAAAATGAAAATAAAAAAGGCCCGTTCAATCGATACATCTTTATATAGTTTTTGTACATAAAAACGCTCAGAGTTCGTCATCGATTCGAAGTGGTCTTGGCAGCTTGGGCGCAGAATCCACGCTTGTTTTACTTCAATTTTCTCCATACCTTTTTCTCTCTCTCACCCATTCTCTTTCGTACATTTCCGTCAGTCAATATTTTCATTTCTCGACCGGGGCGCAAGCACAGAAGGGAAATGCGACTTGGTGAGAAAATTTCGCAATCGCGTGTGTGTCTCTCCGTGGCGAGAATAAAAAGCCACCACGGCCAGAGGCACCAAAGATTTCGTGTCCCGAGACATATTACGCTTTTTCATGGTACAAGAGAAAAAGTGAGAGAGAAAAAAAAACAGAACGAACGAAGGAAAGAAATAGAGAGAGGAATAGAACGCGAGAGATAATGAAAAAAAAAAGAACGAAGGTCGGATTTTGACCGATTGATGAGTTTCCTTATCTCGTCTCTCCCCCTTTTTATCGGACTTTCTCGGTCTCGCGCGATATTAATCTCGAAATTCGCGAGATGGAAATTACTTGCCGAGCTCGATCTTCTACTCCGAGTAATCATCATTTTCTTTCGACTTTGCTGGCTTCGCGAGACGAAAGCGGCCATAGGATCGCTCTCTCAGTACTTATATATTTATCAATATAGTATATACTCTGACTTTAAAAAAAAATGTATTTATCCGGGAGTAGTCTTGGGAAAATACGTTCCTATCATTTGTCAGAAAAGGTAGACGATATCAAGGAGAACAATGATAATGGATGAGAACAGAAGAGAAGTGTCACCGATTTGACGACTTTTTTGATCCGAGGATAAAATACAATATCGTGGCAAAACGTTTCAGAATAAAATATTCAGGGACAAAAATATATCAAAGCATTTGCATCCACGAAATTATATTAAATTTATTTGTAGCATGAATAATTTGTATTTAGAGATTGAATGAGAATCGAATCAATATCGAAAATTAGATTAAGGTTGTTATTGTGTTCAAAATCGAAAATGATAAAAAATTTTTGAAAATTTTACATAATATTAAGTAACGTCTCTAAATGGTTGTGTAAACATTTCACGACGGTTAGGAGGCTCCTGATTAAGATACTGATTGTTAAAAATGGCTATTTTTTGTACCTTCTCATGAGAGGACATGTTAAAAATTGCAATGTTTTGTATAATAAATATCTCAGTAAGGAGATTCCTAATTTAAGTGAAATTTTGCACCGATCTTTGTAGGTCGTTAAAGAAGCTTGATCTAATTTGTCAAAAAAATTTCATCATTTTTTTACCCAATCACATAAAGAGTATATCTGTCATTGGATGACCTTGAATTTCAAATATATTTTTCTTTAGTTGATTTGCAATAACTTTTCTTAACAAATTTTTATCCTCAAATGACTTCGTACGAGAGAAAAACGGTGTCAAACTTTTGATTTTTCGCCCTACAGACTCAACACCCTTAAGGTTGTTCTATCTTCTACAACTATGGACACGTCAAAAATATTTTTTTAGTTTTTTTTTATTCATAATACGTGGTTTCGAGCACAAGCTTATTTAGAAAAGTTTTGTTAAAAATTGATTCAAGAATAACATACTTCAAATTCAAGCCAAAGTGGATTATACTTGATACGTAAGTAACAATTGTATTATGAAAAAAAAAATATTTTTTGTGATTTTTTGAAAAAATTAAAGGAACTTCTATGATGTAAATTTTTTGGGAAAAAATCAAAAGGATATAGCATTTCAGGAAAGTCGAAATATTTAGGGTTGAATATCGCAATATTTGAGACGTGCTTTTACTGGAAGTATATAAAAAATATATAGTGATCTTTATAACAATGAATATCTCGACTGATCAAATAATCTGTTGAAAATACATACACATAGATATGCATATCAAAAAAAGTTTAGAAAATTTTCAACGAAATTATAAAAAAGATATTTCTATGTATAGAACTAACTTTAGGATAAATTAAAGTGATTTGAAAAACAGTGACAAGTGGCAAAATTTTTGAGATTATTTTAAAATATATAAAAAATTCTTAAGTCAAACTTTAAAATGATTGACTCAACATTGTTCAATGTACAACAATATTAACATTGTTTCTTATGGAATATTCATAAATTTTTCTTGAATATAAACAATATATGATAAGATCGTGTGGATTTGATAATGAGTTACAAATTTGAAAAAGTTTCCCTACATTTTTTTACTCTATTAATTATTAAAACAGTACAAAATGTCAAAACTGTATAAAAAAAAGTGTGTTTATAAATAACTGATGTTATAATCTGTACAAAAACGAGCAGAAAAAAATTAACAAATTTCACGTTAAAAATATGAAGCATATAATTTTCACGAATCTATCAAACGAAAAACTCACTTTTATCAGGGACCGTCACTCCAATTCCTCCTGAACACGCGTGTCACCGTCTTGCATGCTCTGCAAAAAGATATATATTTCGAGGTTCGTCTTTATCTCATCGCTCTTTCTACTGTCTCTTTTTTTATTTTTCTCCGCCAGGACGTCGTTGCGAAATAGTCGATGAAAAAACAAACCAAAGAAAGAAAACAAAAAAAAACTGTTCAAGCATTACAAGATTGAATTTTGGCGAACGAATAACGGGAAGAGGGAGAAAAGCTTCGAAAACAATTTATCACTCGTGTTTGACGCTTCGCCTCTCTCTCTTTCTTTTTCCCTTTTATTTTTTTATCTCTCGAAATTAGATTTTCGTTTGGGTAATATGTACAATTTGGTCTCATTTTTGCTCTCGACGTTTCTCCCGGTGAGAGAGTATTCTCGGTGGAAATCGACTGGAGCGTTGACAGCGCCCCCGGCGCGAAATCTTCGTCGGGCGCGCGACGATAAAACGAATAAGGTTCCTCCCGCGGTCGGGCGCATTCAATTAAACGTGTCGTTCGTATTTACTCCGGCAAGTTATCAACCGCGTTTTTCAACCTCCCCTCGTTCCCAGCCCCGTTTTTCACGGTGACGCGACGACGACGACGAGCCGGCCAAAATGTCGTGGCAAGGTGGCTCTCGCCGATGCGCGCGAATATCTTCGTCGGCGAGTGAAAGGAGACGAGCGAATGGAAAAATAAGAAGAGAATGAGGCGAGGGAGAAAAAAAATGAAGGAAAATAAGAAGCCCGAGCCTGATATGCGGGAAGGACGACGAAGAAAAATATGCGAGGTGACTGGCGTGTGCCCGTTGAAAAAGAGATGAGGAAACGAGAATAAGGTATAAGAAAGCCGGAAAAGGAAAAAATACGGTGAGCGATATTATATCTATATTTATATCGAAGACAGCGTGTACCGAGTCGTGCGCCGTTGGGAGATGAGAGAGAAAGAGCCGAGGAAAAATGTGGGAAAGATGCGAGCGTATAAGCGTATGAGAGCTCCGGTAAATACATAAGACGCGGCATAGGAAGATGGTCGAGGAACGCATGTATACTGGAAAAAGAGAGATGAGAATACCCTTCGGAGTTTGAAAAAAAAAACGATAAAAAACGTAATAAGAGAAAAGTTCGACTTTGTATTACCGAATTCTGGATTAGAATATGAAGAAAATGTCTGATAAATGACGATGAAAATATTTTACGGTAGGAGTCGCGTGACAGTCTATTCAAAAGTTTGGCTTCACGTGTTAACTAAACGTTGAATCATCGCTTGACATTTTTTTTGAGACAGAATTTTTTCAAAATTTCTATCTATCTTCTTTGACGTCTTATTAATATGTGTGCAAAATTTAAAGAGGCTTCACCATGTGGTTATCGAGATGTATTCATTTTTTTAAAATTGCAACTCTTAGCATGGGCTCTTATGAGAGATCAAAAAATGTGACGACTTTCGAAAATTAATATCTCGATTACTAAATGGTGAGGCTTCACAAAATTTGGCATACATTTCGACATGACCTCAAAGAAGGTTTGTGCAAATTTTTTAAAAATTCTGTCTCAAACGATTTTACGCGACTCCTACCTTCAACAAGAGCAAGGGTTCTTCAATGCTTGTCAATTTTGTACAAAGATTTGTTAAGTCGAATAAATAAACAAGCTCGAAAAAAATTTGCACAACGAATCGTATAGAATAAAATATTTGCCATCGTAATTATAGAGTAATTCAACTTTGTATTGCCACAATTTGAATTGGCATGTATAAACAACTTTTGATAACGATTAACAATCGAAACATTTAAACAGTGATTCTATAATAACAAAAGTTTTCTGATCTTTG
The DNA here is from genome assembly GCA_030522545.1 of Cremastinae sp. A BG-2022a. Taxonomy (NCBI): domain Eukaryota; kingdom Metazoa; phylum Arthropoda; class Insecta; order Hymenoptera; family Ichneumonidae; species Cremastinae sp. A BG-2022a. The sequence continues at coordinate 21,953 of JAPYYW010000519.1, read as the reverse complement.
TCATTTTTGTACAAAGATCATTTACAACAAAAAATACTACAACCGTAAAAACAATTTGTACAACGTGTGTTTCGTACAATAAAAAATTCGTCCCTGTAATAATAGTGAATTTTGTATTACCAAAATTTGGACCACATGCGAAGATCGTTTAATAACAAACAACGAAGACGTTCAAACAGTAAATAATATAACAATAGTTTTCCGATATTATTTTTGATTCTTATACAAAAATTTTCCAGATTCAACAAAATAATACAAACGAGAAAAACAATTTGTACGAAAAACCGCACAATAAAATATCTGCCACACCACGAACATTTTCGTCACTTCAATAATAGTTTAACTGTGTGTTGCCAAAATTTATATCAGAATATGAAGAATTTTTTTATAACCAACGACGATGAAAAATTTGAACAATGAGTAATACAACAATAACGAAATTTTTCTAATAGTCATCATATTTATAAGGTAAACGTCTCAATAGTTGGACAATTTTCGCCATATTATTTTTAATATTTGAATTATTTGTAGTGTATTTTTCATAACGTTAATTTATTGGAAAAAACTCACTCAACCCTAGAGACAGGGTCGATTTTCTGTCCAGCTATTGGAACATTTTACATATTTAAACATTTAAATATTTATATACTAGAAATATTGTCTAAATTTAATACATAAAATGAGTTTTGGTTCGCTAAAATATCAGGTAATAGTTTTTCAGATATGAATTTGAAACAGATTTTTTTTGTTTATAAATATTAAAAGAATAAGATAAAGTGAGAAAACCCTGAGCTGTCCAACTATTGGGAAGTTTACCTTACAAAGATTTGAAAAACGAAAAAAAAGATCCAACAATAAAAACAATTTGTACAACGTACAGTAAAATATCTGTCACTCTAATAACAGTGAAATACAACTTTGCATTGCCAAAATTTGGATAAAGATACGAAGATCGTTCGGTAACCAACAATGAAAATAATTGAGCAGCGATAGTAATACAATATTAACAAAAATTTTCCGATATTTATCACGTTTGTACAAAGATTTGTAGAACAAAAAAAAAGCAATGTAAAATTCAAAAACAAAACATCTGTCGCTGCATCGAAGCGAGCACACAAAAAAAAAGAATGTTATACAAATATTTGTACAAGACAACCGTAATTTTAACCGCAACATCCTCGCAGTCGTACCGCGACGAAAGAAATCGAGCCAGCCGACATTTTTCATTTTCCGAAATTTCCCAGTGCGATCGCTCACAATTATTTCGCTCTTTAAACTCTGATGCCATTCGAAGCGCGGCTAAGAATGTTTTTTTTTTCACAACCTCATCACAACCTTTTATTAAAGAGTGTCCGGTCCTTGTATGAATCTTCTTGTTAACATTTTTTTCATTTTTCTCAATTTTTCACGCACCGTCGCGTACATGTACAATAATTAATTAATAACTATATGTATACAATTAAACCCCATGGTAAGGTATGTGTGTGTGTGTGTGTAGATATATTCACAAGGTATTTTTCTTTTTTTCACTTTTCACAGTCAACACTCGGCACTTCGAGTGTCCGCGTGCACCATATACGAGTCACCCTTTTCAGTATCCACCCCCTATCTTTTTTTTTCGTTTTTTTTTCTTCCTACGAAACACACATTTTTTTAAGATTATCACTGTTATCTTTCAATTTTCATCGCGCATATCCCGCCCGTAGCCACGATTTGTGTCCTTTACTTTTGTGTCCTATATTCGTGTCCGTTTATTATTTTAAATTGGTATCCATAAATATGCGAATAGGGACAAGTGTCAATGTATAATATCGTGTTTTTTTTAGCATATCAAATAATATATGTATACAATACTATCATACGAATATCTCACTCGTTTCCAGAGGGTGTAAGAATTGATTTGTTTTGTTTATATTACAATACATGTATAATATTTGTGTAAGAATTGTTGGTTTTTATTTTTGTGAATTGTCGGATGGGCGACGAGTATCCTGAGGGACGATTCGACGACGCTTCTGCTGTTTTTTGTTTTTCGTATATCTTCGACGGCTGGTGAGCCTCCCGAACGTTTTTCTCATTGCTCTCGCACTGTCCTTGCTCTCGCACGATGACAATTCATCCGCGTTAATTCCTATTTAATCAAGCACATCGCTATTTTTATTTTATTTCATTTCATTATATTTAATTATAATTTATTAACCTATCGTTATGTGTATAATTTTACCCACGCTTCCCCTTATCCCCCGCGATATTAACGAATAAATACAAATTATTTATTTAATAATATTCACAACCTCGATATACTTGCAATTGATAATGAAGGTAGGTTAGATTTCTACCGCTTTCATTTCTCGATCCTTTTCTTTTTTCATCCTCTCGAGCTCTCACTCGCAGTCGTTTAGACAATAATTACCCGATCCCACGTAATTGGACTCGTCGCTGAATTCTTTTATTTCGTCTTATTGCGCTCGCGTGCGACATTTTTTTTTACCGCCTTTGACCTTAATATTTATTTCGAACTGTTACAGTTTTCAGGACTGATAAAACTGAACAGATCCAAATTATTTTCTCGAATAATTAGGGTAAAATTGAGATTTTTTTTTCGTTTATGTTCGATGTCCGATGAGAAAAAAGATCAGTGAATTCAAGCAAGTTATTTGGGTTTAATCGAATTAATTGCATGACTCGTGAATATTCATTTTTTGGTTCAAGTATAAAAATATTTTATTGGACCGAGTGTGGTTTAGTTGGACCAGATTTAATTCGGTAATGTATACAGTTTATACTTAAAAACTGAAAAGTTTTTTGAGAGTATATGGGAGAGAATTTTATACAAAAAATTATTGTCTTATAGTACTGAGGTAATAGCTTGGAAATTTTTAGGATTTTTTATAAATATAGCAATTTTGGTCATATTTTTATTAATCTGGTCATAATTTTTTTTTACTTAAATTTTATTTAATTATTAATACACATGATTAACAATTGAAAGTAATTTTTGTTTATTTTGTAATCAAAATTACTTAATGCGAAAAAACAGGAATATTTCTGGAAAACGAAAAATTTTACTGTAAAGTACGAAAAAATATAGCAAAATTTTTCATATAAAATTCTCTTCGTGTGTTCGTATAAGATTTTTTTTCAAACTAAATATTTAGCTCATTCTATTTTGATATGGTTGTTTCGAAGGTTAATGTAGAGTTCCACGAAATATAAAATACGTAATATACTTATTTTGATATTTTTTAATATACAAAATATAGGAGTTCTGATTATTTTTATATTGAAAATGACCAAAAATTTATACAAGCAGAATGTATATAAATAAATAATATTTAGGGCTTGCAAATAAAATAGATAACCAATTACTATGAGTAATTATAATACAAATGAACTAAATTGATTTACTTCATTTGTTTTATTTATTTGTTTAATTAATAAAATTAACAAATAATATAATAAATATTATATGTATATTTAATCTATCAAAATAAATAAATAATATGTAAATACACGATATTAAATATTATTTATTTAATCTATAAAAATAAATAAATAATATGTAAATACTATAATAAATATTATTTATTTAATAAATCAAATACAAACACTTGTTTGATTCAACTAATCTTTTTTCTCAAAATAAAATGTGTACTCGGCAGAGTCAGCGTATTTCGCAGTCGATTCCGACACTTTTTATACCCAGATTTATTCTTTTCTTTACCGAATACGTTCAGTGTATTATTCACACTGATTTTTTCATTCTTTTATTTTATTTCTGTACATTTATACAGAGTCTCTGAGAATTATATAACCGAGAGAGTCCGGAGCGATATTTCCTGCTCTTTCTTCCACGAATATTTCTCCCTTAGCTTTACGAGCTCCTTTCCTAGGTATTTCACGGGAAGCATCTCACCGGAAGAGACGCGACCGAGAGGGCAGATAAGATCGAGGTAACGATGACCGAGCGTTTCTTTAATTCTCGGCGCGCACCTTTTTATTGGCCAGCTCCGGAGGCTTATCTGCCGTCGACACGAGAAAGCTTTTTCACCGTTTACGAATTTATCATTTTTTTTTCCTCTCGACGAATGAACATTTACCGGAGCCGGTTTTCCGGACTTTCGGACGCGAATTCCGTCGGCGAAGCTCGCACGTTTGGATTCTCTCTTCCGCACATTTTCGCCCCGCGTCCGAGCGACGGCTCCTTTTGACGAGATATACGAAGAAATATTTCTTCATCGACGGGGGGCAAAAAAGCCTCCCCCCAGAGACGGAGGATGAAAATTCCGGGCGTTTCATTTTTCATCGAGCGCCGGAACAAGAAAATTCGAAATATTCGCGAAGAGAGAATCGGACCGATCGAATAATTTGCCGATTCGGCGTTCGTCGCTCCCCGGCTGCCGACTGCGAAATACGCATCGCGCGCGTTTTCTCGACGTTTTTCTTTTTTCTTTCTTCTCATTTTGTTCCGCACGCGAAATCCCATTTGATCGGAATTTTTGGTCGATTTCGTAGAAAATTTACTATACCCCCGAAGCGCGCAGCTCTTAACCCGTAAAGAGCGTCTCCGGTTCCTATTTTCTTCCTCGTACACTGAGAAAAGTGTCTTTTGTTTCAAATTTTCAAACTGTTTTATTGTTTTTTAAAGAAATAAATTATACCATAATGTAGTATAAAATTTTTTTACACTATATATAAAATGATATTGAATTGTGTTATTGCTTTATACGAAAAGAAAAAAAAATAGCAAAATGGTTTTACTATTTGTATTTTATTATTTTAAAATAGTAAAACAGTAAAATAATAAAATAGTTTTACTATTTTTATATTATATCATATAGTAAAATAGTAAAATTAGTATTTTTATATTACTATATTAAAATAGTAAAATACTTTTACTACTTTTTCTATACTATAAATACTAGAAATTAATATTGTACCGTAATAACTATCATACAGTAAAAATAATACGGTATTTTGAAAAATAGTGTAAAATAACATAGCATTATAATTTAGCATAAAACAAAAATGATTGATAGATTATTGCAATACTAATGATTTGAATTTGGAATTGTCATAGCTTTTAAATCGAATGAATTTATTTCAAAGAATTAATTTTTCAAAGCTGCAGTAAGACAAACAAAATATTATTCAACTAACTAACTTATAAATTTGGTTAATATTAAAAATAAATAGTTGTGCAGAAATCAAGCCACAGCAATAAAGTATGAATAAATAAATTAGTATTAATAAAGTTATATTTTGTTCGTATTATACTGTATTCAACAAAATAATTCAAGTTTTTTTTTAATTTTATTTTCAGTGTACTCTGTCCGATCGTTCAAACTAAACTTTTTTCTCAGTATAGGAGAGAGCATTGTGACGTTGAAATAACATTTGGTAATGGATAAAATACGTTTCGACGATTCTTCGTCTCTCTTTTTTTTTCTTCTCTCATTCGCATTCTCCGTAAAAAATGTCGCTTGGGTACATCTGCCAACTGCAACGCAACGTCAACAATAATTCATACAAAAATTCGTAATCGAGCTTTCAAGATATACATATATATATTGTAAAAACTCCGCGGTGCGGTGGATATAATTTTTCCGCTTGCGTCGCTGTCGCGGCTTCCCGTCTCTCGAATCTCGTACCGACGTTCCTGTCTTTCCATTTTCGATGCAAGCTCCAGAATTTACGCTCGAAATTTAACGACGCTGCGTCCACGTTAAGCGTACCGCAATAATCTCGAGTTTACGGTCACTCCGAAACTGGTGAACGTCCCGATTTGACAGATATCGACATATCAAATTTTCTCTCACAAACGTATCGATCGTAAAACATATATCTTTAGCACGCGAATGACGAAACATGATGGAGAAAATAAAATGAGATAACAACAAAATAAAATGGAGATAACAACAGCGATGAAAAATATCAAAAATTTATTAAATTTTTAAAGGTACTCTTGTCTCGTCGAAACTTAGAAAATGCATAGAAAGTGTCAATTCACCCTACAAATATTAGGATTAATATCCTCACCAATTTTTAAACAAATTTATCGCCCCCAAATTTGAAATACATATTTTTAATATAGAAGATCGTTCATTTAACGTGTCGAAGTAATTTTAAATGTCACTTTTTTCCTGATAACTTTGATCTGATTCTTACGATGTTCTGCAGGGCTACAGATACATGTTTCAAACGATAGAGAATAATATTTAAAAATTTATATAAAAATTGCAAAATTTGTTCGATCCAACAAAATTTTCATTCTAATATGTTCAACGATATTTTTCTGCAAAATGGACTAATTTTTGTATGGTCAAACAAATTCATTTGTTGATTAAACTGTCATGTAATTATTTCAAATAAACAACAGTTGTATGATCTACATTTGTTTCATTAAAATTCTTTTCTGAGTGTACCAAAAATCGTAGGAGTTTCCTATTCGTTACCACGTAACGAAAAAAAATATTAATATTGCATAATAACATATATATGTATATTAATAATATTAATATGTTCGGTTTAATATTAAACCCAAAAACCATAAAATTTTTGTTCCTATATACGTTCAACGATATTTGTCTGCGAATTGAACAAAATTTCGAATGATCAAGCAAATTTATTTATTATAGTTTCAAGTGACGTATAATTATGTTAAATAAACAACAGTCGTATCAACTACATTTTTTCATTTAAATTCTTTTCTCACAGTGTACGAAAAATCGTAAGAATATCCTATTTGTTACCACGTCATATTAATATTACATAATAGCATATATACACTGAGAGAAAAGAATAATAAATTTTATTATGCAAAAGCAGTGACAATAACACTAATTATAATACAACTAACTATATTCTATTTAGACTCTATCCTAAATATATACTTTATTTTACGATAAACGTATATATTTAGTTATAAAATAATCAGCACAGTTGTCACTTTATGATAAAATCTACATCGTGATTTCTCTCAATGCAATAATATAATACTAATATGTTAATAACAGCAACAGCAATGAAAAAATTCTCTCCCTGCATATATTTTCCTTTGTTTCGCGTAAAAAAGAAGCTGGGAGGTAACAATAAAAGTTAAACCACAAAGATGAAGAAAAATGGGTGCGAGGGATAAAGATTGTTGATGAAATCCGGCGGGGAATAAGAAGTATACCCGCGCGGCTCGGGATGCAAAAGTAAAGCGTCTCGCATATGCATAATCCATAGACGCCCGTGCAATATAAATAGGAGTAAGCCTGAATGATAAGAAGGGAAAAGCGCGGTGTGTACTCGCGGCTCGGTACGGAAGGGCGAAAGTGGGCGAATATTTCGAAGTGAGAATACAAGCGCGCAAATATACGACGAGAGGGTCGGAAGCAAAGAGGGTGGAAGCGCGCGGGGTGGATGAATAAAGTCGAGGGAGCGCGAAGTAATCTTGCTTACTCCGGTTGTAAGTGCTCGCGCGAGTCTCGGGCGAGAAGAGAGAGAGCTTTTGCCGAGCGATTGTCAAAGCCGTCGCGCGTTAACGTCGAGACGCCCATCAGGAGGCCCCCCCCCCGTTGTTTCGTCATAGCGCTAAACTTATTCCCTCCCGCGCGTCTTGCCCCGGCGCGCGCTCTTTGCCGCCCCGGTAATCTGCGACATCCGGGCGAATAAGGATCGCTTCTTCGGAATATTAATGTGAATTCGGCGCGATATCCTGCGAGTTCGCAGGATATATACCGCCGGGGTCGCGTTTTGAGACGCGCCCCGGCCGGCGGGCTGCGATGCATTGTCTTCGGAATAATATTCAAAGGAGACGGCTGAAATGTCACGGGAATTCCAGAGGAGAACGAAGTTATATTACCGTGTGCGGGGCTCGACGCGACCGGAAACCCGTTCTAATTATCGAGAGAAATTTACATAACCTTCTCTCTCTCTCTCTCTCTCCATCTCACACTTTGGAGAATCCTTCCGGGACCACCGCGGTCAGTCATTAGAAATTCTATTATGAATAAAATTACGATTACGCGGTGAATATTATCCTGGTAACTCACGACGGAAATGAGAAACTCTCGCTTGGATGAATTTTTGTGTGCATTTTTATATACATCATTCGATCAGAATAAAACTCGACGTCGTGCTCTCTTCATTGGAAAATTATTGTCTTTTTTTAAACGATATCGACGAAACGATACACATTATCCGTGGAATTTTCTAGAGCGAGGTTAATCAGCAAAGAATTAGTAGTAGAAAATTTATTATTAATAATTATATGTCAATAATAGTAAATATATTATTATTAAAATTATGGAGCAATTTTAATTATTAGAATGAAAAGCTCAAAATGTAAGCTTTTAATCGTTATATTAATTCGAATTTAAGAACAATGGATTATTTTTCTGAGCATATGTTGTATATATTTTGCAAATGTTTATCTGTATTTTTCCAGCGGTTCGAATAAACCGGTAATATTATCAATTAAAAATATAATTTCATTTTTGTCCAGATTGCTATTTAAAATATATATGAAAAAAAGGCAATATTTGTACTGCATGTGTCATTTTTTGATCAAAGACAATAAATAAAGAGTTGATAATGGAAAATTTATTATCAAAAAACAATTATTTTAATCTCTCGATTGGATGATAATTCAAATTGAGAAAGGAATGAAATTTTTTGGAGCACCGTGTTATTTTTAATTAAAAATTACTCTTATTGATTAACGAAAACAATAAAAATTGTGTCTTTGTGAAAAAATGTGAATTTTTATTCGCTTACACACATTTTTTTGCGCAAAGATATAATTCTACAATAAAGAAATCACTGTGAGAATTTAATCATCAAAAATAATTATACTTTAATCTCTCAATTTTATTCCACACAGTCAGTTTTTGTTCTCGCGTACAATTTTTTATGCAAAGATAATTCCATAGTAAGGAAATCATCGTGGTCAATTAATCACCAAAAATAATTATTTTAATGTCTCCATTTTATTCCACACAGTGAATTTTGTTCTCGCGTACAATTTTTTTACATACACAGATAATTTGATATAATAATGAAATCCTTGTGTGAATTTAATCACGAAAAATAATCATTAAAATCTCTCCATTTTATTGAATAAAGTAAATTATTATTCTCGCGTAAAATTTTTTTTAGCAAAGATAATTTCATATATAATAAAGAAATCATCATAATTAATTAATCACCAAAATAATCATTTTAATCTCTTCATTTGGTAAGCGTGTAGTATGGAGAAGAACGTAAGAGGAGAACAAGAGAGCGGGGTGTTCGGTATTCAGTTTTTCGCGAGCTGTCCTGGGCGAATGGTCTCATGTCAAACAATATTTAATAAAAAAAAATTTTCAAATTACACGATACAGTAATTTGGCAGTACGTTAACTTTACTCTTCACTTCTCTACTCAAGACCATATTTTAAGTTAAATTTGGCGTTTTAAAACAGCAGAATAGTTTTTTTGAGTAAATTTATTCCAAAATAGTCTTTTTTTTATAGCAGCCACATTCAAGATGAAATACGAAAAAATAGTGTGAAGAGTACAGTTAACGTACTGCCCAGCAAATTTTATTAGTCATGAATTACCTTAACAAGTATATATGAACGACTTGAAGAGATAACAATTTTATCGAATAAATTATTGTTCTCCCGTAAAATTTTTTCGAGCAAAGATAATTACTGTAAAGAAATGAACGTGAGAAATGAATCACAAAAAATGATTATTTTATTCCCTCGACTTTTATTGAAACTGGAAATGAAGAAAGCAAAATGAACAATTTTCCAGAGCGCAGTGCCCGATTGTCCATTTGAACGAAAATGCGATTGGCACGAAAAAATAAAGGGTTGGCGCGAGGAGGAGAAGGAGGAAGGGGGAGGGGGCGCGGCGGAGGGTAGTGCCGATCGTTACGGAAATGCGATTTCCTCGGGATTACGAGTGTATTGTCAGAGCAGAGGATTATCGAGCGACGAATTGAATCGCGATGGGGAGTAATATTGCGCGTTTAACCAGAATGATACGTATGCGCGATAATCCGTCTGCCGTTGGTTTCCCGCTAAGCGGATATTTAGTAAACCGTCGAGGGTCGCGAGAGCGAGAGAGCGATGTGCCTGTGGGCGCGCGCGCTCCGTATTATTCGTCGCCGTTTACAAGATACCTCCGCGACTATAATCGCGGACGGGGCACGTCGTAAGAGCGGCGAGCGCCAAGGGAGAATCCGATCGAAGCTTGCTCGAGTGCTCTCAAAATAATCGAATTGATAAAGCGATTTGCACGGGGATGATTCTTGATAATGAAAGGAAAACTCGCGGCCCGGCCGTTGTTCGAGCACGCGGACGCGATATATCACGCCCCCCCCCGGACATTATACAGTGGCGTGCAAAAGTTTTGGGCCAAAATACTCCTAAAAGGGGCATTAAGGGGTTTCGATAGTTATAACGAAATAATAAAAATTCGTTCAAATTTTGAGAGGATATTCTTTCATATGAAATGCGTAAACCACGAATTTTTTTTTAGAATTTTCGTCTAATTATTTTCGGAACAATTGAACCATGAAATAGCGATTTTTAGACAATATAGATATACTTTCCGCGTGTATAAGAATGTAACTACAACACTTGATTACTCGAAAGCAACGTAGACGATTTTTTTTTCTGAATTTATATAAATTTGTTTAGTGGCAAAGAACGTTCTTTCTAATTTTCATCGTGTTCTTAATGAATTTCGATTCCCTATACTTTTAACATGTAAAACTTCATTTGTTTTCATTTATTTTCGCGAAGGCTATCGAAACCCCTTAAAACATCGGGACACTTGGTTTTTCAGATATTTTATGGCAGTACGTTAGCTCTACTCTTCACTTCTCTTTTCGTGACTTTATTTTTTCGTATTTCATTTTGAATTTGGCTATTATAAAAAAATTGACGATTTTGGAATAAATTTACTCAAAAAAAACTCCTCTGCAATTTTAAAAAGCCAAATTTATTTTAGCTTAAAATGTGGTTTTGAGTAGAGATGTGAAGAGTAGAGCTAACGTACTGCCTATTTTATGACCAAATTGTTCAATATTTTTTTTATTTCAAAAAAGTACATTCGAATAAATTTAATTAACTTTCGAATTAATCTAGATTCATTCCGATCGGATAATAATTGTTTTCGTGGCAAAGATTTTTGCATATCAATGCAAATAAGGACAAGTGACGTTATCAAATTGGGGATGCATGATAATGGGACGAATTTTTTAATCATTATCTATCGAAAGGGTAATTGTCAGATCGAGGTCAGTCAGTGATTTTTAGAAACGTCTTTTGATATCCTTTTGATGAGTAATGATTTTAAAATTCGTCCCATTATCATACATCCCCAATTTTGTAACGTCACTTTGCCCCCATTTGCATTGATATGGAAAAATCTTTGCCACGGAAACAATTATTATTTGATCGAAATGAGTCTAGATTCATTCGAAAGCTAATTAAATTTATTTGAATGTACTTTTTTGATATTAAAAAAATTGGAGAATTTGGCCGAAAAATATCCTAAAAACCATCAAAAGCTTTGTGCAAATCAATCTTTTTTCATTTATTCGATAAAACATTAAATGCCTGAAACATTATTTTACGGATTCTATGGAAAGAATAGCAGCGTAGTATATTATTTTTTTGTATAACGTATTGTTTATGTACAGCATTGCATACCTTTGCTCACCGTGCAATATATTGGGTCACTATGACTTTGGCTCCGTTCGCACGATTTATTTTTACATTTTCCTTCGTATATTCATCCCAATAAGTTGGAATGAAGAATCACTCCAACAAGACCAAATTATGGAATAATTTGCAATATCAGTGGAAAAATTAGCCCAAGATTATATTTGGCAATTATATCTGTATGCCTCGACGATGTGCTGCTGTGATCGCTGCCAAAGGCATGGCACCAAAATACTAACTCTAGTAAAGAAATCGAACCATGTTTTCTTATCTTTGGAATTATTAGTTTTGTTTTTTCATACGTATTAGCATATATGGCCCAATACTTTTGCACACTCATTAAATAAAAAGTATTAAATAATTAATTGTAAGAGATAAATATCACTGTTTATAAAATATATTGTTTTCAAATAAAAGTATATACTATTGTCATTTCTCGATTATATATCTCCTGTATATACCTTCGTATTTCTATGTAATGTATCCAGAAAAAATAGGTTGGCCCGAAAATTTTGCACGCCACTGTATATCGAGCATATATTCCTCCCTTGGCCATACACTGAAATGAAGTATATGTATTCTAAGATCAATTAATTAAATTGACCGAGGTTTGCCAATCGTATACGCATCCGAGCAAGTTTTCCGGGCGCTCGAAACAGTTTGCCCTCATCCTCGATTCTCTCTCTCTCTCTCTCTCTCTCTCTCTCTCTCTCTCTCTCTCTCTCTCTCTCTTTATATCAATCTATATCTATATATATGTATATAAATATACAGATATATATTTTATCTCTCTTTCTCTCTCTCTATCTCTGTGTTTCTCCCAATCCCTCTGTTTCTCGTTCCCTTTTCTCGCGCGCTTGTTTGCATCAAATGGTGCACGAAATTCGCTCGCGTCGGCGCGTCTATATAGGGATGAAGCGAAAGTAATTTGATGCCCGTCCAATTGAGCTGATTCGAATCGAACAAAGATCGCGCTCGCTGGTAGTTTTCCATCCCGGTCAAAAGTAATTCGATTCATCCGCGTTTTCAAGGATCTCACGGAACTTTCGCGTCGATTGAACGGCCCGATGAGAACGCGGCGCGCTCCGCGCTCGACGCGCGAGTCCACTTTCCGAATATATAAGATATCTTCCGCTCCCGCGCCCGGCACGAACACCTCGCCCGCGCCCCCGTCCCCATTTGAATCCCTTTTGACACGCGTCCCCTCTTCCCTCTCGCCTCTTTACTTCTCGCATTTCCGTTTCTCCGCTGGGCTCTAATCGAGCGGAATAAGCGCGATAATTGGAACTTTTCGCGAATTACTGCGAGAACGCCCCGCCGGCCGGCTCTCTCCCGCACCGAGCGGCAATTAAACTTTTCGCGCGTCGTTACTCCGCATACCTTTCTTTTTTACAGCCCCTCTTTCGGTCTCTATTTATCCCCCTGTCTCTGTCTCTTACACGGAGAGTACTTTTTACAAAAAATTGCTACATTTTTCGTCGTACTGTGGTAAAAGTTTGGAAATATTTGATTTTTGCATTAATATACATTATATAATAGTAATTTTGATGTAAAACAGAATCGCTTAGATTTTGTATACGAAAAATTCTCAAGTTTTTCCGAATTGTATAACTATGTAAGATTTGATAATTTGTATAGAATCTAGCCATTTAAATTATAAAATAATAATCAGAATTGCTATTTTTTTGTACGAAAAATTATCAAGTTCTTCCAAACTGTTGATACGATTGAAAATGTGATAATTTTTCGTATAAAACATAGTAATTTTCTTTGTAAAATAATTATCAGAATTGCTATATTTTATACGAAAAATCATCAAGGTTTTCCAAAAGTACAATAGAGTAAATGTTGTGTTTTTGAATAAATCAAGATATTTGTTCCAATCGCATAATAGTTGTTCCCGGTTTTTTTTTGTTCATATTCGATCATTATTAAAATGGAAAACAGAAAATGCATTCAGAAATCACTAAATATTTTTATTAAGGATAGAAATTTTAACAGGCATCATTTTTCATCATCCCTCTGAAAGTATTAAATATCCACGAAAAAAATTAAAGATGTCATACCAAATTTCAGCCCGGTAAAAAATTTTTTAGAGGTGGCGATTTTCAATTTTTTATTTCCCATTTAAATAACATTGGAAATTTTTTTTTTCATACGAAATTTTGAAATTCAAAGATGGAGTAATTCACTTATATGCCTTTACCTATTTTTATAGAAAATTTGATGCTGTACAAAAAATGTCTCTTGTATATTTCAATAAATTGACTCCTTCAAATGTTATTGAAAATTAAAGAAGAAATTGCGTAAAAATTCACTCTCACATGTGTAAATCTGTATAAAATTAATATAATGTAAATATTTCAATTAATTAATACAGCGAAAAAATGTACTGTTAATTAAAAAAATTATGGTATACGTTATAATTGGTATATTGGTACAGAATCTTTTTTTAGTAAAGAAAATTTTTCTTAAGTTATAAAATGATTGAATGACATGATTTTGTACCACTTGAAATTTATTACAAAAAAGACCATAATATTTTACAGGAGTTATACAGATTTGTACCTGCAATGGTGAATTTTTACACAATGTCAACTTTAATCTTGAATAACTTTTGAAGGAGTCAATTTATCGAAAAATTACGAGAGTCCTATTTTATAGATCATCAATTTTTCTACAAAAGTATATAAAGGCATATATGTAAGTTACTTCATTATCGAGCTACAAAATTCTGAATGAAATAAAAAATGTTTCCAATGTTATTTAAGACGATGCCGCAGATCCCAGACACTTGTAAAACGCGATTCGTTCAAACTTCTTTAATTCTTTGTCAAGGAGAATAATATTTTTTTAGCCCACGCAGGTTAGTGGCAAAAATGGGCTGATCTTTGGATTTTTATGAAATATCAATATTTTGCATGTTTGAGCGAATCGCGTTTCGTGTCACGTGGTACATCTATGGCATCACCTTAAATGGGAAATAAAAAATTGAAAATCGCCACCTCTAAAAAATTTGTTAAAATGCTGAAATGTGGTGTGGCATTTTATTTATCATTCCGAATATATTAAACGAGTGTGTCCGCGAAAAAATAAAATTAGTCATTTTTGTTTGGACCACCCTAATATACACATATTTATAATCTATCTCTCTGTATGTCTCTCTTGCACACACGACCCGAAAAAAATCGTAGGCAACTCTGGAGCGTTCCGGATGGAAAAGGGCGAAATTTAACGGTACAGCAGGGGAGTTATCTCGCGGAGATCGTGAAACTTTTGCGCCGATACTAATAGTGTGTGCATTTGTCGGTATAAACTATGCTGTACCGGAACAAAGTTTCGAGAGGATATTCAAAGTGCCTCGAGCGTGGCTCAGCATCAGCTCCTCTCCTCCAGATATATGGTGAATTGGTAAAGAGAAAGAGAGACCGGGAAGGAAAGCGGGACATGCATGTTGCCACGAACGCAGATTCACGCGAGCATGGATCCGAGATAATTATCGTGTACAGTCAAAGATACAGACCCTCTCGATAAATCACGTCAACTCCGGGAGAGAGAGGTGCCTATATAGGCCTTGGTGGGACGAGACGGACCAGATGGGGCACGATGGACCACGTTGAAAATTTTCTCTTCTTTTTTCATCTTCCAGCCTTCGTCAGTTTAATTCACTCGTCAAACTTTAGAGCATTTAGCGTAATTCATTTATTTCCTCAAAAAAAAAAATCTCTCAAACGAAAAGAGAGTTTTTTTTCTCTAGTATCTTTTTTAAACAGTAATAAATCGTCCTCTTGATTTAAAAAAATTAAAATATACTTTTTTTTGAACGTGATTTTTTTTAGTTTGACTATAATTTGGAGGGTTTGTAAAGTATTTTTTATTTTGAATAAAAGACTATGTGGGGATAATGTAGTATCTCTTAAATATTGAACAGTATATTAGAAAATTTTAACGTAGATACGAATCATGCAATGTCATCAACAAACAATTTAACAAGCCCCTCTATCATAATTTTGTTTTAATTACTGATAGACCACCATTATTTATCCTACTTATTTTTAAAAATAAAATTGTACGGGGTAGAATCATTATCCTCTCACAGTACTTACTTTTTGACATACAAATTAATGTTTTGTACAACATTCAATGGAAGACACACTAATAACATTCTAACCAATTGAATTTTAAAAATAAAAATTAAATATTCTCTATAGAATTTAATGTAAATGATAAAAATTACGTAAAATTAGAACGAGTAGAACACGATATAGTTCTGATAAGTAAAATTCTACCACCCAGGGTTGATGCTGAGTTCACAAATTTATAAAAATGTGCGTAAACAAATATTTTACATATCCCATTATTTAGAGATGTTTCTTTGAAACTCACAAAAATCTTTTGTTTTTAATATAATGCGATAAAATGGTGGTGTGTCAGTCGCAGAGAGGACGAAACGAGTTGCACCTGGTGCTCTAATGTCACAAAGAGCAAGCAGAAGTGGCTCAGGTGGTCCGTCTCGCCCCACGCGCCCTCACGTGTTGTATAGACTCGCAGGAACTGGGATTCAGCCCGGTTGTTTCGAAAGGGCGTTCCGCCAGTCCGAAGCGAAACGCAATGTTCGCTCGCGCAACGTAAACTGATCGTGAATAAATTTCGTGAAATTTTGTTGATTCAACAAAATTTTGGTTTAATCAACTGAAATGTTATTGATTCAACAAAAAATTTTTCTCAGTGTATAGTGACTCTCAAAGTCAACGTCATTTTCGACACACGTGAACGTCGAGCGTGCGCTTTTGAGTATAAAATAATTGAAAAAAATTATTCATTGGACGAAGCTGGAAAAAGATCACGAGTGTTCTTTGAATTTTTAGTATAAATTATTGAAATTTTATGCTAAATTTATGCAACATGCAAAAAGCAGACACGCCCTAAAAAATTAAATCTTTTTCGCTTTTTTTTAAATTTATTATATCGAGAAAGATTAAAAATAAAAATAATTTTTTTTTCATGCAATTTGAAGTTAAAAATCTATTACTTCTACACATAGAGTATCTGAACACGTTTATCAAGACATGTTTATCAAGATATTTACAAAAAATTATTTTTTTTTAAATTAGAATCTAGATGGATTGCCATTTCTCAAAAGTAAAACAACAAATTTTACGAATACATTTTTTACTGAATGTATTTTTCACAAAACAAAATTTTGAAGTCGAATTTATCCGCATGTAAACGGTAACAGTGAGCCAGTGTTTATTTAAAATTTGTACACGCTGTTGAACGCAAACAAAGCGAACGAAATTAACGACGTTGCAACTTATGTAATCTTCTTCCTAAACCTTTTTCCCGTCAGGGTAAAAAATGTTTATTTGCGAGGTTTTAGGAGTAATAATTGTAGAAATGTTTGGCACGGACGAAAAAGACCCAACATAGGTGTTCAAGATTAAAAGATGCAAAATAAAGTAAAATAAAATTTGTCACAATGTTGATAATTACACGTATTTCAACTAAATTTCTCGTATGAACTTTCTAATGAGATTTTTTTACGTGGAATTTTTTAAATGAATGTTCGATTTTTGTCCAAGTTTTCAAAACATTAAAAATGATGATATTTTTCAAACTACTGATATATCTCCAGAATCAATTAGTTAAGATATCGATAACTATTCAAACGAAATTTTTCGTAAAAACTTCCTTATAATATTTTAACACAAAATATGTTTAAAACGAAAATTTTATCATTTTTCAACGATTAAAAACAATAAAAATGACTTCGTTCAAGTCCAAGTTTAAGATATGTGTCTCACGATCTCGATAATTTTTTAAACAAAATTTTCCACAAGAACATCAATCTTTTTTTAACGCGAAATTTCTCAAATGAAAATTTGACATTCGTTTAATCTTTCGAAACAATTAGAGATAATTGTCAACGTTTATCCAGATTCGAAGATCTCGACTCGAGTCTCCCACGCGTTTCGGTAGATAAAAAATGATGCAAATAAAAAACACGTTGAGTCCGCGCACGAGCCGGTCGCGCCCAAATCTTAATATTACGAAATATATATACATATTTATGTACGCATTGCAATACCCGGCGCGAAAACCGAATCCACACGCTGGTATCGTTACCTGGACCGGAGTATATTTCCCTAGACGTATTTTACCGCGATTGGCGCTTGGGCGTCGCGCCTGGCCCGGTCATCAACTTAACATTCCAAAGTCCAACAAAGTTGAACGTGTACTGGTATAGAAATGACGATGATATATTTTACCACAAAGTGACAATTATGCAAATTATTTAAGAATTAAATATACTTTTGTAGTAAAACGTAACGGAATCGGGACAAGACATATATTTAGTTGTATACTGAGAAAAAAGTTTGGTTGAATCAACTAAACGAGCGGTCATGGAGGGTGAAAGAAATATTTAATTAATTTAACATGATTTTTTTTTTGATTCAACGAAATATTTATTTCCGTGTCTAAAACAAAAGGCACAGAAACAAAAATTTAGTTGAATTAAATAAATATGATGTTAAATTAACTAAATATTTCTTTCGCCCTCCGTGACCGCCCGTTTAGTTGACTCAACCACACTTTTTTCTCAGGATATACACTGAGAACAGATTTATTTTAAAAATATTTAGTTGAAAATATTTCGTCGAAACAACATTTGTTTATTCGAAATAATGAAACTACAGTTAAATCAACCAAGAATTTAGTTCAATTTGCAAAATAATATCGTTGAACATATTGAAACAAATATTTTGTTGAATCAACGAAATTTCGTTTTCAGTGTACACTGAGAACAGATTTAGTTGAAAAATATTTAGTTGAAAATATTTCATCGAAACAACATTTGTTTATTTGAAATAATGAAACTTCACTTTAATTAACCAAGAATTTAGTTCAATTTGCAAAATAATATCGTTGAACATATTGAAACAAATATTTTGTTGAATCAACGAAATTTCGTTTTCAGTAATTGGTACAGTTGTCACTTTTATATGGTAAAATCCTACCCAATACTTTTCTTCAGTATGTTCGATGAGAACTGAATCGAGCGACGTACGAGCGAGGCGCGAGCCCGATGCGCGCATCCGTACAATAAAACGACAATATTAAATCTATAGAGCATCAACAAATGACGATGTTAAACGTACTCTAGAAAAAACGAGGATCGAGTGAAAAAGGAGGATAAGTTGGTGATGGTGGAGGATGAGTCCTCATCAACGTATGTGCAACAACCTCCTGAAGGCTCGCCTGTAGTCTAGATTGAAGATGGTGTAGATGAGAGGGTTGAGGGCGCTGTTGACGTAGCCGAGCCACGTGATGAAGTAGACGAGTCTCTCGGATGGGCAGCAGGCCGGGCAGAAGGGAACGATGACGTACATGAGGAAAAAGGGTAGCCAGCAGACGACGAAGACGCCCATTATGACGCCGAGGGTCCTCGCGGCGCGTCTCTCCTTGGAGAGGGAGATCCTCTGGCGTTCCTCGATAAATTGGTAAACGGTGGTGGAGGTGCCACCGGCGGCGGAGACGCCGGCGCGCCTCCCGTGTCCGCCGATCGCCGGTCCCGGACCGCTGGTCGTGATCTCCGTGGCCTCGTCCTCCTCCAGGCAGGGCTTTACGTTCGAGCGGGGCGTCGAGCGCTCGTTGTGGTTCGTTTCGGAGCTGACGGACTCCTCCGGGTCCTCGTGCTCGTGGCGGTGCCTCGTCGAGGTTACGACGCCGAGGCGACTCTGTCTGGCCCGCTCTCGGAGTCTTCTCCGCGTCGCGAGGAATATCTCGAGGTAAACGAGGCTCATGAGCAGCAGGGGGATGAAGAAGGAGCCCAGGGAGGAGTAAATAACGTAGCCCTGTCTCCTGGTCAACTGACATGGAGTCCCTGGTTCCAACTCCTCCGGCCAATCGTTCCAGCCGGCGAGCGGCGGCGAACTTATCGCCCCGGACAGCAGCCAGACGCCCCCTATCGTCCCCAGGACTCGCTTGAGCGTTCGCTTCTGCGCGTAATTTATCGGGTCCGTTATCGCGCAGTAACGGTCCAGGGCGATCGCGCAAAGATTCAGGATGCTCGCCGTGCAGCACAGGACGTCGCACGTAAGCCACAGCTTGCAGAAGTGGATCCCGAATATCCATTTGCCCAGGAGGAGGTACACGAGGTTGAACGGCATCACGAGGATCGCGACCGCGAGATCCGCGACCGCGAGCGAGACGATGAAGAAGTTCTGAACTATCCGCAGCGGACGGTACGTGAAGACGCTCAGGATCACCAGCGCGTTACCGAGCACCGTCGCGATCACGAGGAAGCTCAGCGCCAACGACGCCGCTACCGCTTCCCACACCGGCAACGTCGAGCCCGTCTCGATCTCCACGTTACCGCAACCACCCTCGACCACTCCCCCACCCGATCCACCACCCCCACCCTCGTAATCGTCCACCATCGTGCCGCCTGATTCTCCGCTCGAGTTCATCGTTTCTCAGCTTCCTCCTGCAACAATCCAACGCACCAGCTTTCTATTTTTTAAATTTAACCAAACATCTATTTCCGTGTCTAAAATATAAAAGGCACCGAAACAAAAATTTAAGGTGATGCCGTGGATGTACCACGTGACACAAAACGCGATTTGCTCGACCTTACATACAATGAAAAAAAATTTTGTGAAATTTTGTTGAATCAACAAAATATTGGTTTAATCAATTGACTTTTTTTGATTCAACAAAATTTTAGTTTTATCAAGTGAAATTTTGTTGATTCAACCAACATTTTTTCTCAGTGTACTATTGATATTTCGTCAAAATTCAAATATCACCCCATTTTTGCCATTAACCTGCGTGGGCTAAAAAAATATTATTCTCTTTGACAAAGAATATTAAAGAAGTTTGAACCAATCGCGTTTTCCAACTGCCTGGGATCTGCGGCATCGTCTTAATGAAATAACTATCATGTTAAATCAACTAAATATTTCATTCACCCTCCGTGACCGTCCGTTTAGTTGATTCAACCAAACTTTTTTCTCAGTGTACATAATTATGAAAATTTTTATCGAAATCTGCGCTCTGTCAAAAATTTCGCGGTATTAAAACCAAATTGTGCGAGTGGTAAGAGGAATTGGAGTAAAATAATAACGTCGGGGTGTATTTGGTAAAAGATGGTGAATGGTGTTAAATATATATATATCGATATTTTCAGCAATATAACTTTGTCAATGTTTCCGGCAGTCCACTCTATTAAGTGTAGCTATAAACAGGGATGAGAATGAACGCGAAAAATTTAGTATCGCAGGTACCTGAGCTGAAGCTTGGAACATCAAAACGTCATTTTATGACCCATTATCTGAATATTTCAAGTTGTAGAATAATCTCTAAAATCTTTAAATTAATGAAAAAGGTATGCCATATTGAAAGAAAATGAATATTGACTTTTTCGGATAAAAGTCGATTTATTTTAATGATTATATCTTTGAAACAACCGAAATGAACATTATTATTCGATAACCGCAAACATTTCACATTCATTTTTATGGATAATATTTGCTTATGAAATATTAATAATGAGATAATGCTTATTCATATCCTTTATTAAAAGACATGAGTCCACCAATCGATTTATTGGAATATAGAGCTCATTATGTAATGTTGTATGAACTATGCGGGCCTAGAAGAACAAAAAAATATTAATTCAAACATATCAAGAAGGAAAAAGCAGCCGCATTTTTGCTTGTGCTTCAAATATCAAAAATAAAAGAAATTCTAAAAATTTTGCGAATTCCAAGTATTTAACGAACGAGTCCCGGACGCGTGAACAAAAATATATAGCTGAATAGTTCGGGAATTGTAAACATTTGAAAAAAAGTGAGAAATTTCGTCGGCCGTAACGAGGAAAAAAAATTCCATATTTTCGAAAATATATACCTCGAGTTTATGGTATCCATTTTGTGATGCGTCGAGGTCCAGGAAAAAACCGAACGCGGCTTTAATTGTTCGGATTTTTGACTCAATTTGGAATCAGTTGACCGATACTAAGTGTCGGGGTAAGACGTGTCGGGTCTTGCAACGTAGTTTGTTACCGAAAAACATTTCGTTGCAATTTTAGAAATGTTGGATTGAGTGTCAGTTCCATAGTGTTATTTTCAATCATACGAAAAGTGAATACACTGAGAAAAAAATAAAATTGATTCAATGAAATGCGTTTTATTGAATACAATTTTATTAATTCAACAGTAAATTATTTGATGCAAATAATCGGTT
>JAPYYW010000518.1:0-50194 GCA_030522545.1 Cremastinae sp. A BG-2022a | reverse complement strand
CTTAAGGTAACCTTAAGGTGCGTTCGTGAATCAAAACGCTATCTTAAGCACGGCCTTAAGGCTACCTTACGCTTGAGAACCCACTGAGAATACGGCTCTCGGACTGACTCTCGCTCCACACCCTTGTATATACACCTTGGAGCTAAGCCGCGAGGGGACTCGCTCTCGATCGCTTAGCCCCGCGCCGAGGCAAGTTATGCGCTTCGCCGCGCTTATGAAAGATGTCCCTCCCCGCGATCATCGCGTGCTCTTTATTATCGACGAACGCGTTCGCACACTGGCGCGTGTTCCACCTCTTTTTTTCTCTTCGGTTGCGCTCTACACACACACCGCGAGCAAAAAATATCAACCGCGCTCTCGCATCGCGCGGTCTCGAACCCGTTCTTATTTCGCCTCATCTCGCTTTTTTTTTTCTCCAATCGTGTCCGAGGACCTCGACGAAAACCGCGCACGTACATTAATTTTTTCCCTTTTTTGAGATCCTTGAAAAATTGATGCACGCAAGTACACTCATCGCAATTTATCGAGATATACGCGAGCGCGACCTCGCGTCGTCGTTGCCCGCCCGGTCATATGGAGCGAGGAATGAGCGTTAAAAATTGAAAGGCCAGGACGTGAGAGAGCGGAGAAACGACAAAGAGATGAGGATAAGAAAATGTATAGCAGCACGAGATGCGCGTGCAACTTTCATGCGCACAATAAAACTCGAGGCTGAATTACGCACGGGCGCGAGAGGTTTTAAAAAGTGTGCGGACATTAATGAAGCGATCGGCATTAATAAGCGGATAATTCAGTCTTCGGAGCTTTATCGCGCCGCGAGATACTGCAGCAGGGGGAGGCAAGAATTTCAAAAGAGTATGTGTGCGTTCATCAGGTACATCACCATATGTATACTATAGAGTATGCCTTTCGTTATGCCGAGGAGAATATATCGCAGTTGACCTCCCGTCGTGTGGTAAAACCGCCCTGTTCGCTCTCGGACGCGCGTGCGTGGGATTGAAACCAGCAGCAGAGCGTGCATGTGTATATTGCGTTCGCCGTGTACTCGATCTTCGCCTGCTTCCATACGAGTCCGATCCTCGTGCCAACTTCATCTTCTTCCATAGCCAATGTTAAAAATGTTTTCTCATTATTTTTATTTCGATTTCACTCTCTCCCTCTCTCGCCATTTTATATATCACAAAAAGGCGGAGCTCCGCGGGGATCGATTGAAACGACGAGAAAACCAAATGGAGTTATCGTGACGCACGAATTTCTCGTATCATTGTGTAACACGTCATCGTCCATGTATATTCTAATGCACGAAGAAAATATATGAGACACCGTTCGAAATCCAAAGAGTGCATATGTCGCGAAGAAGAGGAAGAAGAAAGAGAGGAAAAAATGTATATGTGGAGGATCGAGAAAAATAAGAAATTCGATCCAGCGCAAGTTTCGATGCGAAGATCGGGACCCCGTACTTCGAGCCTATAGAAAAGCCAATAACCAGTCTAACGTTGTCCAACTTCGTATTTCATATCGAATATATACCCCGTCGCTCGGGAGAGAGAAAAAGATGGAGGGCGACGTTTCGTACGGTCTGAAACTGCCGCAACGTGACGCGGAAACTAAAACCGTTTCGTGAGACACATTCCTGCGGGCACATGCTGCCTGCTTCGCCTGTACACGCGTCGTGTGACTTGATATTTCTCTTAATATGCCTCTGGCCTGATGCCTCCGCCGATATTTTATTTTTCTATAACAATAATATATATATAGAAGCGCTCCGAAACGTCCCGGAGCGATTTTCGATGCGACTATAAAGACGTCAAGCTTGAGAAAATGGTTGAATATATTTTTTGGCAAAATTTATTCAAAAATACAAAAATATCTCAAATTGGAATATTTTCTTTCGTTTTTCTGATCGATAAAGTTCGATGGGGCTGAATGAATAATTAACGTGTCGCCCGTCGTGGAATAAGTTTTGAGACGCGGCGCTTCACTCGAGACGCGCGTTTCGTGTCTTCATTAAAATGTATATCGGCGATTAATAATTATCTGGAAATTGCTGTCGTGTAACGAGATAACATCAAGATTATAGATGTCGTTATCTCTAGCCACCCGTGAAGACTCTGTCGTCGTCGTCGTCTCGATGAGTACAAGGCGAAACGCATTCGAACACGCGAACGAGTTTTTCGTTTAATCGCGGTAACTCCGCCGCAGCTCATCGCTCTCTTTACTTTATTCCCCATCACTGATGGCTAATCATCTCACGATCGATTTGCATTAAAAATTCAACGATTTCTGTCTCATTATTTCAGTCAAATTAGAGATCGGTAATTGATCGATTATTCCCATTTTTTTTCTATCCACAAGTGAATGCGAATAAACAGGAAACATGACGAGATAATCAAGCAATATTCATGAAAAATAGAAAAATTACATTTTTTTGTTTAGAAAAAAGAACGCGAAAAACTTGTTGCATAAAACTTTGTTTTTAATCAATATATTTAGAATCTCGATTTTTTGAAAATCGTACACACAATCTTTATTTCATTTTCTTTATGTCTATAAAATGATTTAAAGAAAATGTGTTCTTATGGGGTATAAACGGAGATTTTATTACCATCATTTAAACAGACAAAAGTTTATTTATACGTATATTAATATTAGATGTAAATATCATAATAGTTTTTGACAAAAATTGATCATATACTTTTTTCTCAGTTAGTTCAGCCAATAAGTCGTATTAGCAATTTTTATAAAAATAAGCTGCAATAATATACGTGATGAAGGGAAATAATTTTTTCTTCTTGCTTTTGTCTTAACGATTTTGAATAATGTCATTATTGTTATTAATATTTGTGCATCAAATGGATTTGAGATATATCGTTTTGTTTGATCTTGAATGGACAACTCCATATATGCGTATATAGGTCCGAAAAACTTGAAAAGTATGTTTTACGAAATAAAAATTTTATCAGATTCGGGAAATGGAATTTATTGGGATGGAAAACGGTTTCTTCGTTCCGGCATGTTCTACATTCAATAACAAGAACGTTCTCCGTTCGATAGTATCGTCGGGGGCAAACTTTTGTCATAAAACTCGTACGAAACATCGCGATAATCATGTGTCTCCGGTCGCGCGAGGCTGCTTATCGCCGCGATATTTCTCACACTCCCGAGGTGCCCCTGCGCAAACTTTTATTTCATCCGAGGAACAAAGGAGCAGTTCTCACAGAGAGTGAGGCACGCGAAGAGAGCGAGTAACAAGTAGCCACGCGGAGAAATGAATATCGATTCGATCGGTCACGCAGCTTCTCTCCTCTCGCCTATTTTTCCCTCTCCTCCCGTCCTCCTTTCATTTCTTCCTTCCTTTTTTCTGATGCTCACTCGATCGCGAGTTCACGGGGGTGTGCTAAACGTGCTCGAATTATCGTCGAGCTCTGATAGACGGCAAGGAAAAAACCATGGACAAGCGAGAGTATATATACGGGAGAGAGCCGCAGATGAGCTCTCCCCGGAATCTGTAGCACGATCGCGCGCTCGAGACTCGCTTCTGTTCTTTCCCCGCCGAGAATAACCCCCCCGCGAATGTATCAGCATGAGCCCCGAGAGCCCCGTATATGCGGTTTATGCCTATTAACCGCTGATTGGCCCATAAACGCAAAACAATTTCGATATGTTGTACAAAGACGAAAAGCGCAGCGATCGATAAAAAAAAAATATATATTCCACGGGGGGCGGCGCAAAAAACGATTTCGCGATAAAATAATATAACGCGAGTAATTGGAGCGAGAAAAATAGAGAAAAAAGAGCGTTGCGACTTTTTTCTTTTCCGCGCGCACGATGGATAAAGGTTTCTCGAGCTTATTGGTCGTTATACCCGATGGGCCAATCATTGGACCCCTCGGCACTCATTGGCAACTCTAGCTGGAACTTTTCTCCTTATTCCCTCTCAGGCTTTCTGCTTCTCCGAGGCAATTATCCGTGGCAACCGCAGCCCGCTCGTACGTCCCTGCAGTTACACGCGAACGTGCATGCACCGTCGAGGTGCGCTATAGGAAATCTTTTAGCCGCGCGCACGATCCCAAAAGCGTGTCCAACCTTCGATCCGCCTCGAGCGCACGGGCTCTGCTTCTTCGTATTCCGAGCTCTGGTTATTCGTCCTCCGCCGTGTGCTTCTTCCTCGAGCGTGCCCGCTAAGTCCAGCTCGCCTTATTCCCGCCCGCTGCATACACGTTATTTCGCTGAGCAGGATCTTGCTCTCCGTTCGCCGCGATCCGACTCTCTTAACGAGCTCGCTTTGTTTCGCCCTCTATGTACGCTCTCCATCGATCGGCTTCCACTCGTTCCTCTCTCCTGTTGCTCCTCTCATCTATATATAAAAAAGAAAAACAATCATACATTTTCTTTCACTCGTGCGTTATATAAAAAAAAAAGAAAACGAAACGAAAGAAAATTTTTATGAAACAAAATATAGTGAATGAGGCTCTCGCGCGCTTCGAAAGTCGAGTTGAATTTCTGTGATCGCGAGAAAAACCTTCAATGACTTATTATTGCGGCAAAGTTTTAAGCCCCCACCCCCCCGACGACGTTGGTTCATAAATATGCTTAGCAAGAAAAATATCGGATCGGAGTGAATCAGCGCGGCGGCGGCGGCGTCGGTCGGGGTTGCGAAAAGCTTGGAAATTCGATAGGCTCGTTTCTCGCGCGAAACCGTGAGATTCGCGATCGAGAGCGCGGCGCAGCCTCTGTGAGAATAAAAGCTCTCGTATACGCGGAGACTGTGTAAAGAGAAGTCCGGGCTCGAGTAGTCAACCGCGAGAATCTCGTACATTAATCGCCTGGTTCGCCGCTGCAGCACCGCGCGCGGGCATCCTCATCGCCCGCGGTGTACACAACTCTCGGCCAGGTGTGGTAAAACGGCGTGTCTTATCCGCGAATCTTGCGAGGAGTCACCGCGGCGTCGCGAGAAGCATACACGGAGAGACTCGCGAATAAAGCGAGTCTGTGTAAACCTGCTCGAGGCAGAAGAAAAATCCATCTCGGGAAAGAAAGAAAACGTGTGTTATCGAATTGGAATGACTTTTATATTTGTTATTAAACTTATTGCCGATGAGGGTTGAAAAATGGTAATCGCGGAATAATAAGGTTTTTGATGGATTTTCGGACTAGCGCACCGTCACCCGGTATATAGACAGATGAGACGCGCGCGTCGCTTCGCGGTTTCTCCTCCGAGTGTATAGGCTGATGCTCGGCGGTTTGCGATAGGGTTTTGTTCGCTGTTGCTCTCCTCGCGTCGTCCTTTTCGATTTCTCGCTCGCGTCTCTCGCGGAGCATTGGCAAAGAGACCAGCGCGGAGACCGGTTCCATACATGGCTACCGAAGGCTTCTTCTTCTTCTTGTTCTTGTTCTTCTGCTTGAGCGCGCGGGCTCTCCGCGCGCTCACCCCGGAGACAAGCATCAGCTGCCGTTTCCTCGCTAATGAGATGGAATTGGACGTGGCCGAGATTTTTCTAGAAGGGTCCCCCCCGTTCCTGGTGAGCGTGTCTGCTTCTCTCTTTTTATCTCGCTCCCTCCGGCAATGTGTTCGCGTTCTCCGGCACACCGCAACGACCGCGAAAGCACCACACAAGCCACGCTGCTGCTGCTGGTGCGGAATCAAAAGCCGCGCGAGACGATCGACGACAGAGCAAGAGCCGATCCTCTGCTCCCTTGGGCATTTTGCTCGCGCGAGCGCCCGCAAGCGCGCGCGGTCACCGCGAGCTTCGCAATCTCTCGAATAACGCCGGCCCTTACAGTTCGCGACATTCCCGCGTGCGCATGCTGCGGCGCTCTTTGATACGAATCGTTTAATTGCGTCCCATTAGCCCCGGCCTTTGCTCACTCTCCTCCCTCTCGCTCTCGATCTCTTTTATTGTGTGTGTCCTTTGGTTCGTGCCTCTCGCTGGATACACTCTCCCCGCCGCTGAGGAGCTCGCGCTGCTTTTTTGTCGTCCTCGCTTAATCCCGATTCTCCGCCTGATGCTGCTGCTGTGCCCCAAACGAGAGAACATTTCTTTCGTCCTCACGATCGAAGCGACTTCCTTCGGCCTCCCCTCCCCCCGCCCACCCTTAACTCTGCAGCTCTTATTCCTTTCCAACCTATACGCATCAGCTTCGTTCCTCATCTTTGTGTTCTCGCTCGCATCCTGCTTTCTTTATTCGTCCTCATCCCCGCGCCGCGTTCTTCCTCTCTCTCGTCCTCGCGTTTTCGCCTCTGCTCTCGAATTCTCTTCCCGCCCATTCCTCAGGCTCGCTCTCGCGGCTCCTGATGCTTTCCTCTTTTTCTTTTCGTTCTCTGTTGTTTTTCTCTGTTTTCATCATCCTCTCGCTCTGCTTCGCCGCTTCGTATTCGGCCCCCGTACACACGCCTCACTCATCGCAATCCGGCCTCGAGAGCTCGTCCAACTTTTTCTCGCCGCGCCGCGGAACGCCGAAGACGCGCCCGCCGCGTGCAGCAAATCGGAGCTTCGTTAACGCAGCCGATCAAAAGAAACTCGACAGCGGGGATTTGACTCGACGACCGGCCCGAACTGACAGTTTTTCCTTCATCCGGCACATGTCGCGTCCCTCGCGGTATCCTGATGCGCGCCTACTTTTCGAATGATGCGCGGTACTCGCGCCGGTTTTTCGTGCCCCCGTTCCGCTTTGTCTTCTGTACTTCGAGACCGCTTCCTGCGCACCTGCCTACTCATTAAATGGACGTACCAATTTAATAAACTTGCGACAATATATAATTTGACCAACTATTTTCCTTAGCTTCAAGACTATATTTCGAGGTAGACTATATATTTGCTATATGTGAAAAATATATACGATTTGAGATATTTTTAAACCTGGCACAAATATGTGGTTATATCGCAAGACTTTTCGAAAACTTTTAAAGCAGAGAATTTCGGAAATTCATATCAAATAATTATTAATTTTTAAACTCTTTAACCGCAATCCAACATTTCGACTTTATTTCTGTAGTGTCATTTTTTTCGTCTTACAAAAATCTTTAAGAATCACTTATATTTAAAAGTCACCCTTAATAATGTTGATTTGGTCAAGAGAAAGAAAATATATTGCTAATTGAAATTTTCATGGGCCCACGAGACCCAGTGTGACTGACCAAATTTTTTGAAATTTTTTGTTTTCTCATTTTAAGAGCCTATTCGATCGGAAATTTTCCGTAGATAACGAAAATTATAATTATTCGGGATGAAATCCAAAAATTCATATTGAATTAGTCGAAAAACTAACTTTCAGATCAGTTTTTTCGATTTTTCGATATGAATTATTGAATTTCGCTTCAAATAAGTAGCATTTTCGTTATCTACAGGAAATTTCCGATCGACTAGGCTCTTAAAATCGAGAAAAAAAAATTCAAAAATTTTTGCCAATTTTTTAAGGGATACCCCTTTCCATTTTTTCAAAAATCTTCAAGAGGTCATAACTTTTTGAAAGATCGATGAATCAATATAATTCCAACGCCATTCGCTTCATTTTGCAAAAAACTTTAAGAATCACCCTTAATAAAGTTGATTTGGTCAAGTGAAAGAAAAGATATCGCAAATTGAAGTTTTCATGGGTCCACGAGACCCAGTATGACTCACCAAATTTCATGAAAATTTTTTTTTTCGATTTTAAGAGCCTATTCGATCGGAAATTTCCCGTAGATAACGAAAACGATAATAATTCGGGGCGAAATTCAAGAATTCATATTGAAAGAGGCAAAAAATTGACTTTTGGATCAGCTTTTTGAATTTTTCAATATGAATTTCATGTCGAAAAGGAAAAAGCGGCCGCGTTATTGCACATAAAGTAAATTTGGCCATAAGAAATGAAAAAAGGCCTCATTAGCAGTAATTTTATTAACGGTCTATAGAAGAGGGACACAAGGTTAACTCCAGAGAGACAGATAAGAAAGAAAAAAAATGTAACTTGATTGAATCGATATATTTTGTTTTGTTTTAAATCACTTTTTAACAAATTTGATAAAAAATTTAGAGCTTTCGACTTTATTATTCAATGCCTAATAAATATAAAATAAAAAAAAGTTTGTATATATAAATTAATCAATCGAAAATGTACGGTATGGTTTTTCCCTCTGTAAATTTGTTTGTTTATTTTTCCATTGCGTTCTGGAGACTGGCTTTTTTACACAACCACCTGATGACAGTCGGGAATTGACGCGGTATAGCAAGTTGGTACGTGTTGACTGGTTCGAGCCAGAAATGGTATCGGCCTCTTCCTGAAATCGTCGTCGTTCTCGCGGTTAAAAAGCAGTTTCCTGATGCCCGTCCGTGGCGGGGACTCGAAAGATATTCCACCCTGTATAACGAACGAGGATGTAAAAAGTACTTGGACGAGACACTTTTGCAGGTCTCGCTCACATCTGCGATTAAGCGATGATTCGAGAAGGAGGCACGTTCGTGGAATACACGAGAAACGGGGTAAAAGCGAGGAGAGCTGATGGCGAGAGTTCTACTCATCTCGGCCTTTTACGCCCCGCTGCGTCAAGATCGATCCCTCGCTAAAACCCGAGCGGGTTCGTCCTTTGATCGAGCTTTTCTTCTTATATATATATATATATATATATATATATGTATACATACATACCTACCCCTCGCTCACTGTCGCATCGCTGTTCTTATTTTCTTTTATTATTTTTATCTCTCTCATTCTCGACTTTATCTCCGCGACTCTCTCGTCCCGTATCGCAATTGTATCCTTGACCGAGCTATTATTAGCTTCCTCCCCAATAAGCGTACTAAATTTTTACCATGTTAAATTTTATGGGCTTGCGTCCGAGACGAGTTTCTCGTACGTTGAAGATGCAGTAGCAGCAACCGCTTTTATTTAGCTGAGAAATTGCTTCCATATTTTCAAGCGCATCACACTTTTTTTCTCGCTTTATCATTACACGCGATTAAAGGCTTGCTCGTCATCGCTCAATTATTTTACACATTTTTTTAACATTCCTTATTCCGAAGCTTATTTCATCCTCTACTTTTATCCAATCCACGTTTTTTTCAAGCAATCTTTCTTTTTTGTTTCAGGTAAGCATTTTTCGTCTCAACGAATTGTTGTACCTTGTGGAAGAAATATTAAGACGTGACGCAACGAGTGAGTAG
Organism: Cremastinae sp. A BG-2022a; assembly: GCA_030522545.1. Classification (NCBI taxonomy): domain Eukaryota; kingdom Metazoa; phylum Arthropoda; class Insecta; order Hymenoptera; family Ichneumonidae; species Cremastinae sp. A BG-2022a. The sequence goes on along the minus strand of JAPYYW010000518.1, from coordinate 41,051 downwards.
GAAAATACATTTGTTCATTTGCACATCGAGATTTATTTATTTATTTTAAATTAATATCATTTGTATATGCAATGTGAATACATTTTTGTATAACATATTTACTAATTTTTTAAAATGACGTATTTCTCGTTAAAAATAATTTTATCAAAATAAATAAATTCTTCTCGAAGCATGAGAAAGTTTAATATATTTATGACATGGGAATAAAATTTATCGGTTGCTGAACGATCTTGGATTTACTGAAATGTCATTCAAATCAGCGTCAAAGTTGACAGTGAAAAAAATATTTAATTCTCTTTGAGCGTCGATCGAGGGGCCTCGGAATTTTTCTCCCGCCGATACCGAACACCGCGATTTATCTGCTTCGCGACTCTTTTTACAGCTCACTGCGAGACTAGAATGAATTTGATTGCGAAATTTCGTCGAACTAGCGATACTTTATATACCGTCGATGAATGAGAAAGGGGGTTATTCCTCGCTCGTGATCCGTGACGCCGCTTCGGCTTCCCTCCGTCTTTAAGTCCGCAGCGAGAACAAAGTACATATTCCATGTATTCTTATATTCCCCCTCTCTCGAACGACATTCTTATTTCGCGCTGACGATTCCGTTCCACGTGGACGTACTTCTGAGCACCTCGGGTGTGACTAATCCGATTCCCGTCCGAGACAAAGGGAAATAAAAAAAATATCCCCGAAGAAAAAACAAATGTATTCGGCAGATCGAAAGGTGCGGGAGTTGCTCCCGACAACGGCGGGGTATGCTTTAATGAGAATCGACATATCAGCCTCGTTGGAAAATCTTTGTCTCCCATTGTCAAGAAAATATTTGAAATTCTCACCTTCTATTTGAAAACGGCCGAATATAAAAGAATTGGAAAAAATATAGGGACGACTGTAGAAGTACAGGTGCATGGATGAAAGCAGAATGATGATAAATTTCACGTTCCCGAGTTTTTCGAATAAAATAAGATCATCCTGGAAGGTCCGAGCCAACCATCCGGCAAATAGTAGCTTGGCAGATTCCGCTTCCATAGATCCATAGCCCTTAGCGAGTGCACCGAGAAAGAATGAGAGAGGAAAGGAGGAAAAAGAAAAAATGAGCGTAACACGCTGACGATCGCTTGCTGAGAACGATCGGAGTCGATGAGAGGATCTCTCGAAGCCTATTGTCTCTCCATGGCTACAAGTTACACAGTCCGAGCTGGTGCATAGCCAGGAGAGCAGAATGGTGATTCGAGGAGAGGAGGAGAACACGGTGCGCGCAAGACCCAGAGAGAATACATGAGCGGATGCGGGAATACTATATGTCTATAGAGAGAGAGAGCGCAGAGAGGAAAGGCTAGTACTTACTCCCGGCTAGTCCAGGATCGTTCGAGCCTCCGTGACGGCAGCTAGTGAGGATTTACCGAGCATCCGTGCGCCAATGTTGAAACGCAAAGAGAGAGAGAGAGAAGACACACGGGGAGCGAAGCACACGGCGGCCGAGCCGTAGGATCGAATCGGCAATGCGGGATTAACATCGGCGATGCGGAGAGGTGCTCGAGCGAGGCATTCTCCATGCCTCATCCCCCTCGACGGTATCGGGAATCTAGATAGGTAGATCAGTTCGGAGGAGCGCGCGCGATTCAGCGGGATGAGCCGTGCCTCGGGGATGCTTATTCCTTCTCCCGTCGCGAGTTCCGTGACGTTCCATCTTCGAGACGATCAATCCTTCGCTCTCGTATGTCCGTCGTCCACGCTCATTTTCTCATGTCAATGGAGAGCTCGCCTTAATTGCTCGTGCGGCGGAATTTCCCGCTCCGCCATCATCAATTGCTTCATTCATCCGATTATCGCGGCCGCGTGTATTGAGGAAAGGATACCTTTCCTCAATAAAAAATATAATTTATCAGTCATGTCCCTCGCTCAGGTAATCTTTAAGAGATTCTTTCATCGTACGTCGTTTATATAACCGTGAGCTCGAAGAAAAAAGTAACCCGCGGGAATTGTCCAGGCTCGATCTATACAACACACGGGGGAAGCCAAAACGATAATAGAGTCATTTGCAAAAGGGTTATAATCGAAGACGGGTTATGAAGACTCTCCGGAGATTTAATTGATGTCCGGGCGCCCGGGAGGGTGAAAGGGGCTAAGATTTGTATATATGCCGAACTCTCGGCGAATCGCTTAGTATATACCTCGCTGTATCCTGCCCCGTGTATAAATAATAATAATTTGACCGTGAAAAAAATGCCGGAACATCCCTCCGATGATTATCTGATCATAAATCCCGACATAAAGATATCGGGAGTAAATTGCGATCTTTTCTGCATGCACACACGTACACACAGGGAATAAAAAAAACACGCATGGAAATAACACACGGGAGAATAAGGTCTCTGCTGTCTCTCTTTATTTCATCGTCGAGCCCTTAGTTTCCTCGATCGCGGCTCGAAGGTCCCTCATCGGACGCCGTTCGGAGTCGGAACGCGCCGCTTTTCGAAGACGGCAATGTTCGCGTATCCCTTTTGCGATATCGACGGGGCGGCAACGGGCCAATCACGCGCCGGCTACTAATTTGCTCGCTCAAACAGCTGCCGTGTTCGCCGGGGCGTTCGTGAATACGCCGCGCCTGCGAGACCGACTCCTTCATCCTATATAATAACCTCTCGCGCGTACACGGCGCGCTCTCTCTCTCTCTCTCTCCAATACATCTATATGTGTTTTTAAAATAAATCTAAATATATATTTGCACGGTGTGTGTTGCACCGCTCTCTTTTTCGGCGATTCTCCCTGCTGCACCTCTATAATAAAACGCATCCAATGCCCGATGAGCTCGATTCTCCTTTTCGTCGAGGCGCTCCGCGATCCCCGCCGAACACAGAGTACCACGCTGAGATATACTCGTTCGCGACATATTCTATATTCTCATCTCCGCTTTTTCGCGTCGTATGGTCCACGTCTCGTCGATGCTTCCCAATATCGTGTGGCGAGAGAAAAAGAGAGAGGAACCGCAGAGACGGCGATGGCGCTCCCTCGGGAATCCTCTGCTGCCTCGTCGCTCTGATGGCTTTGATTTATATTTCTTGACTTATTCTTACTCGTCCGCGTCCCCCTCCTCACGCTCTCGCGCGCGCTGCCTATGAGAATCGAGCTTCTTTTGTTACTCGTCTCAACTCTCGGCGGCCGCGACTTCATCCCTCCCGTTCGCTCGCCTCCTCTCATGCACCGAGTCATCTCCGTCCTTGTTCATCGTCTTCCTGACGTTCCGAGGAACGAGAAGCCGCCGCCGCCGAGGCTTCTCCGCGATTATGGCGGTATCGCGCTCGACTATAGCAGTATGTCCGCTTCGTCCTCTCTCATGTATATCCTCAACCTCTATCCGGACAAAACATTTCTTAATTGGGTTTCGGATTCGAGAGTCCTCGGAGAGGAACAAAGTAGATATATATATATACGCCGGGGACTCTCTCGAGATTTTTCGAGAGTAAGAGAGAGAGAGAGAATGAAGCGCGGGGCGAGAGACGAAAAATTTTCAAGCTTGAACGGGGCATGGCCGATACACCGAGCCGACACAGCCGCCGGTCATCGATTATTTATTTATTTTCTTCATCCGACGAACCCCCCATAGTCCCATTGCGTGTATTGCATGCCTCCGGGCACACTCGTGCAGGTATCTCAAAACTTTCAGGACTCTGCGAAGAAAGAGCAAGGATTTCTTTGGCGAGTGCTTATTTTTGACGGGGCTCGTTGGTCGACTGGTTTGTTGCTCGTGTGTGTGTGTCTCGTGCACACGGGAGATTGAGCCCTGAAGGGCCCAAACTTCGGACTGCTCTCCGCTGCTGCTGCTTCTCGCCGTGTCACCCGATACCAATAACGATCGTAAAAGGGTTGGGTTTTTGCCGCCGGGGGAGAGATAAAATTATGCCGAGTCGCCTTCCGGTCATCCTGACGTATTACGACCCATTATAATGATCGAAGCCGGAAAAAGCTTCGCGAGTGTCTTTGACCCCCGTAAATAATTGGTTGATCGATGATACTCCGGCGTACGCTTATTTAATTCGTTATTCCCCTTCGAGCTTTTCATGGTGGAATGAAAAAAAAAATAAATAAAAAAATAAATAAATAATAAGCAGAGAATAAAAGTATAAATCGATGCGCAGAGCCAGCAGCGGTGATCCAATAAAACTTAGTGGAAGTCAACATCTTACCCAGGAGAGTTTATCACACGCGGGACTTCATTAGTTCTCATTCTTCTTAATCTTCCAGGGCCTGTTTTTACCTGGGAGATATCCTCCCCGGTTTTGAATAACGAGTATCAAAAGTGGCCCTGCGCTCCGGCGCGCTCATCGGCTTCATTCGCGATGTGTTCCTCATATCCTCATCCTCGACGGTCACTGCTCCCATTCGATTGGAATTGCGCAAGGTGTGTGCGAGAGGCACGTTCTTACGGGCCCGAGGAGGGCTCAAGGCAACAGCGAGGAAAGAGTTAAAGAGAAGCGAAAGCGATAGTAACGCCTTCCCACGATTGCAGTACCATTTCATTTCGCACAAATCATAAACCCCCCCGGTCTCATTCCCTTCGGAGCTTTCCATCTCTTTCGCGGACTCGCTTTTAGCCGGGCATATAACTATGCCCTAACCCTTCATCATTTTCTGTCTCAATCTCTCATCCTCGCTCCGAGTCCTCTCTGCTCGCTTCCTCCGGACTCTGCGCGCCGCACTCTCTCTCTCTCTCTCTTCCTCTCATCTATTCCTGTGTCCAAGGGATATACCAACGCGCAAGACCACCCGAATACTTTACGAGCTTGCGAGTATCCTCCGCGGCGAAAGATTCGCGATTAACGATCATCCCGGTTATTTTGTGTCGCCGCGTAAAATGCAGTCCACCATTTTATTGTTTATTTTTCTCGCATATATAGATTAAAAATCGCGCGGGTTGTATACATACTGATGGCAAAGGTTTGAGCAGAGTAATTTAGCCCTTCGCGGTCGAATAAATGTTTTCACGAATTTTTTACGAGTTTCATGAATAGTTCTCGGCTGACTCGGAGGCTGCTTCTCGTGCTCTTCTTCGGACGAATCTGTCGACTCATATAGCCATCGAAATATATAAGTGCGAGGACGGGTGCTCGGAAAATTTGAATTATCGTCGAGTGTAGTCGGCGGTGTCGCAGTCTCGAGAATTCTCGGTCCGAGTGAAAGAGAAAGAGGGAGAGAGGAATTCACAATGAAATTCCCGCTGAGGCCAAAAAGGGCTGCTTTTGGCTGTTCCTGCTTCTCCCGTCGCTGACATCGCGCCACCCAGCAAACCCTCGCTTTTCTCTACGGAACTGGCCAAGGATATTTCCAGAGAGGAGTCTCTCTCTCTCTCTTTCTCGTCGCTGCACGAAAACTCGTATTCCTGACCATTCTCAAGTTTTTATCACTAGACCCAGTTGCACCGCAAAGCCACCCCTTCTGCCTTCCGGAACCTCCGTACGAAGTCGCTTTTGTTCGCGAGGCTTTGTACTGCCCTCTTATTCTTTTTGTAGGTCACATCCGCTCCTTTTTTCCTCGGCGCGCTAAATTCAGGGTTCGCAATGGGGGTTGGATTTAATCGACTTCGCCCTGACCATTCTCAACTCCGAGATTTTTCGATCGATGTGCATGGATTTTATTCGTGTCTTTATTGCCGAATAAGTTATTTTTTTTTTCAACGATCAAATCACTCTGCTGCGTCTCCGGTTTCAATGTTTACCGAGTTCGACGAGCTCTCTCTCCACTTTCTCCTTTTCCGTCTATCCCTCGTTAGTCACGCTTCGTTTTTTCTTCTCTGCTCCATGTGCCAGGCACCCCTGACTCTTCTTCTTTTTTTTCTTCGCTCTCGTACATCGCGTTCCTCGCATTGTTTCCGCAACTTTCACCGATGTCCCGACGAACCGGGAGTTCTTCTTTTACCGGGAGACGATCGCGAGGGTACGAGGCTAAAAAAAGGAAAAGCTGAAAAAAAGGACACGGAAGAAGATAGAGAACTGTGTAGCTGCAGCGAGAACTCCGGTTTTAGAGAGGAGCAGAGTGTGACGATTTATGAGGGGTCGAAATGTCTCGTGAACGTTCCGGGGTTCACCGTCGTTTTCCTTTTTTTTTACCAAATCGCGAAAGATCCCTGTGTGAACGTCAAGAACAGGGTTGACATGCTCGACATATTATATATCCAGTGAACATTTTGTGTTTCCAATTTTTTCAGTGGTGAGCTCCGTCAATTTTGGGCCTTGATTAAAGAGAGAAACGTATATCGGGAGAACGCGATAAGATAGTCAATGAAAAAGATTATACGGAGGATTCCTCTTTTGGTTTTGCAGCTCTCACGAGCAAAAATCGAACATTCGAGCAATCAGCGAGAAAATTGTCTGTTCGTTGAGATGGAATTTAATTAGGGCCGATCGCGTACCTCCTGGATGCGTGATTGCCATAAATGAATAATATCTTATTCGTTGGCCGACTGCGAAAAATCGCGTGCATTCGTCGGATAATTGAGACCGCGAGATCAGCTTCTTTGGTCATCATCGGGGCAACTCGAAAGTCACGTATTCGAAGTAACGTGACTCTGCACAGCGCATACGGCTGGAACATCTTTTATTTATAACTAGCTGCATCCGAGCAACCAAACCGCAAGAAGAATTAGCTTTAAAATAGACGATTGGTTTTCACTATTTCATTTCATTTAAAAAATAACAAATTTAATATACAGTTTAGTCTTATTTTATTGTGATTTATTGGATATGTACGTATTTCCATATTACAAAGTCATTTTGCAACATATACAGAAAATTAATCCTATATTAAAAGAGACATGAGGCCTCCAATCGATTAATAGGAATATATTTCAGAATACTTTTTTAAAAATATCGATGCGGATGTATCTTATATAGAGATGAAACCTCTAATCTAGGTGTGCACCTAGAAGAACAGCAAAATATCAATTCAAATATGTCAAAAAAGCAGCCGCGTTGTCACTCGTTGACATAAAAAACAGACCTTCTGAATAAGTAGATATATTGAAGATTAAAAATAAGGAAAATGATATACATTATTTTTTCATTCTTATACATATATCATTTGTGGTAAAGCAATTTTGTGGTTTTTTTAAATATCTTTTTACTTCTTTGCGCCGTGAAAATTCTATATATAAAAGACATATTTCGAACTCTTTCAGTTGATGATATTTTTATTCGGAGCATTCGATTATTATTCCTATATAGTATATCCCTCCTATATATACTGCAATACCGCAAAACTTGGCTCTCCCCTCGTTTGGTTCGACAGAAGAATTTCTTCCCGAATATGGAGTAAAAGAAGAAGGCAAATAGTTGGACGTACGGCGGAGGAGAGAAGAAACGTTCTCTCAGTTAAACCGAGACTAATCCAATAATGGCGTCTATTCCACGGCCATTTCGGGCATCGGATGCCGCGTCAGTTTATTGGCCGATACATCACCCCATCAGCCGCGATGAGGGTTCCCCAGAGTTTCTCGGCTACGAGTGGAGGAAGGATCTCTGCTGGGTGAATTTCAGCCCGTCGAGCAATTCTGGTGCACCGAATATATTGGAAATCCCAATGGACTGGCTGACGCTCCCGGAACGAGCGATCCGCGAGAAAACCCCTCACGGATTCCGCAGAATACACGCTTCGCACTTTAATTACTACACGGACCTGCTGCTGCTGCTGCTGCTGTATCCGCTCGAAAGACAGCACGTTCCTTCACGAACCGCAAGATGGACCCTTATATATCCGCTTGCGCGCACATATATTTATTTATTGGATCGACGTGCGTACGGAAAATGGGGTGGGCGTTTTCCATCCCCGCAGAACGAGGCGCGCGCGATGGCCGACCGAAGGAAAATTTATCGAGTCCACTCTGCGCGCCACCTCCGCCCAATATTTTCTTGATCCATCGGACAACTGGGACGACCTCGGGGGAGAAGAATCGCTCGTCTTCCCCTGCTGCTTACGCTTACGATTTTATGAAAACGTTAGCAATCGTGAATCCACGATATTTTACGTGAAAGGTCGAACGCACAGCCCCGAGGGATTGCCAAAGCCCATTATTCTTCCTTAAGCAGGATGCTAAAAAATGTAATGCGAGTTTGTATGTATTTATCATTTTTATTTATTTATCGCGAGTTTTTTTTCTCTTATATATTTTTTTATATTGGGACGCGTGCATGCGTTCTCGCGGGATCGGAGATGCGATAACCAATCGAATAAGCAAAGTGCCTCGATTCTCTGAACTCCGGATTCCATCCCTTCCCGCATCGTGACTAAGCTCGCGGTAATAGGCAAACTCGATCGAATTGCCTCGATAATGGCTCCTGTACGCCTCTTCGCGTCTTATATGCAAATCAATCGTCCGTGCGCCTCCGCCGTGCTTCTCCATAAATAAGCACAACGCACGCACATTGCGAGATACGTATAAACACAAGTGGCATATCCCCCGCGAGGATTTATAAGCGTTCCGCAATTTGTTTGAGTGTATCCCGATTCGATTTCGGCCGAGTCTCGCGGGGATGAGGCTTATTCTCGCGGATAGCGCAATCCGCGCGCGTCTCGTTTGCAAATGCGCACCGTGGGATACCCGCCGATGCGAACCCGTAAAAATCTATACGAACTGCGAGAAAATCTTTTTGTCGGGACGAAAGGAAGTGCTGCGCGAGGAGAGAACTCGCCCCCCGTTTCTTTCATAGATATGTGTATGCTCGGTCGCTTCCGCGCCGAGACTCACCCGCTCTCCTCCTTCCCCCGCGTTTCTTCACCAGTTTCAAATTTAAATATAAGTAAAAGGTCTTTCCGCGCTGGTGCGGGAGGCGGCACAATCTGGGAATACGGAGTTGCTCGTCGCTCCTTTTGCCGGCGAGGGAAAAAAAAGGGGTCGGGCGCGAGGCCGCGGGAGAAAGAGAGAGCGCCGGAGAGTAAAGAGGCTTGATTTGCCTTGCATGAAGCTTAGAAAGCAGTGAATACACTCTGCGATCTACGGGCACGCTCTATTTTTCCTGCCAGTAAAAGGAAAGAGTAAAAAAAGCTCACGTAGCAGAAGGAAAAACGTTACGGTACTATTTCCATGCAGATATGTGTATAGTTCATTTAAATATAGGCCATTTCGTGCCAACTCGATCAACGTCTGACCCCTGGGCGTTTTAATTTCTTACCTGATTGTCTTACACCGAGGCATTAGCTTAAAAGCGTTATTCGCCTTCTCCTCGCTATTCCCAATTCTCCAACGGTATACTCGCTATCTGAATTAAACACATTTTATTCCCCTTCTGAGATAACCATTTACTTTTAAAAGCTTTTACAGACTTTCGGATCGATTTATCGAACAAAAAAAATTACTCCTCGCGCCGATACCATCAAATTTTATATCCTTTCGTCACTCCATTTCCAAACTTCGTGTCTTATTTCTCGTTGCGCGAAATAAAAGAGAGGCCTCTGGATTATCTTACAGCAAGCGGCCGCGATACAACAACGAATATATCTCAGCGTATATATCTCGGCCTCTCTCTCTCTCGTATCTATCAAGATTTCGAGCTGCTGGGTGTCTCATGCAAATTTAATCAGATTGTTTGCGATTTCCCCGACGTTCTTTTTACTCTCGGCAGCCCCGTTGTTTCGCTTACTCTCGTGCGCTGCGCGTGTTCTCCATGCAATTTTTCCCATTTTTTTGTCGAGTCTCTCTATGAAGCGGCGGACAAGCAGACCGAGAGTACGTGCCACCGCACGTACCGACGAGCCCGCGATAACGCCGCGTTCCCCGATTAATCTCGAAGGCCCCCGCGAACCGCCGATTTTTAATTACCGTCCCAGGGGCAAGTACTTTTAATTACAGACCCGAATAATACCCCGAACTTTGCACGTGTGCATGTATACCCGGGCGCAAGGGAAAAGAAGAATGAATTATACACGTTGCCGTGCGCACTTAATACGTACTTATGGAATACTTTATATATTTCGATCCGAGAGGGAGAGAGATCTCGCGAATTTCTTATCAAGCATCGAGGATCTTTGCGGTACGCAACGCTGATTCGGTATAAATAAACTGGCGCGCGGTCTCTTTTGTGCGCAGGGTGGAAGGAATGCGGGAGGAAAAGGAAAGACAATAAAAAGAGGAGATGAAAAAAATAAATTAGTAAGTGCGCTTCGAGAAACGAAGCGGAGAGGGTGTGGAGAACGCCGAGAGAAAAGGGCGAAGGAGAAACGAGGGCGAGATCGCTCGCGCACCACGTGAACCTCGCTCTTTTTCTCTCTTTCACGCGGTACACTGCTGTATATATACTATATACATGCAGCAACGTTTCTTTTTCTTTCACTCCATTTACGAAAGGAACTGTGCTCGGCGTGTACAGAGGAAAAAAAGAGACATAAAGGAGAGCGCGGATCCGAGAGTTCCGTACAGTGCCTCTCTGCGGGCTCGCTCGTAATTGGACTGACCCCGTTTGACCGCGATAATGACGACCCCTCGACTTAACTTCTCGACCCTTCGGACGAGTAAACTCCGTTAAAACACAGACACGAGTGGACATAAGGAGAGGAAGAGAGAGAGAGAGGCCGGGGGGGGGAGAAGAACTCGAGCAGAAGAGAGGGTCCGGTCTCCGCATAATGGCGGAGAAGAAGAGAGAGATCCACCGCACAGGATACTTCCGTGACTTTGCTCAATCGTGATTTCACCCTTCGTAAAGCGAGTTACGTGTATAATTCTGCCGAGCGGGGAAACTTGGCCTCATCTCGCGCGCCAATAATCTGCGAAAGGTAAACAAGAATCCACCGTCGATCATCATCATATTTTGCATCGCGATCGCGATGAGACACCGTTATGAATTTTTGGAATACACGCTCTAGTCACGAAGCGCGTGGGAGCTGGCCACCTCGGACACTCTTGAATACACTTGGATGCGCGATCTCTCTGCGAAATTTCGGAACAGAGCGGTGACCTCGTGCGAAATTCGAAGGAACGATGTAATTCTGATTAATGAGGGATACGCGACGAAAGGATGCATATCATCATGTTGGTCTCGTTATTGCGGGGGATACGAACCCTTTCGTTGGTATACACGCACGCGTGTCCGGTGACTCCGCGCTGGTAATCACTCCCCCGACGTTCATTTGTTATCGACAATTTAGTCACTTTCGCCCGGCCGGCGGCGCACGTTGTCCCGACTCTGACCGTTCCAACTTCCAGATATTCTCCCAGGTATCGTGTACAAAAGTTATACATAGACATCGACGCCGGACACAGATATAGAGTCGGTATGACGCCCGTAAATATCGGCTACCGCTAGTCCCGCCGCGCGCGGAGAACGATCGTTGTCGCGATAGGGATGCACTAGATCGTTTTGCTGCGTGCTCTCCGCTACTGCGGCGCGCGCTCTATCGACTCGCCAGGAGGATCGGGGGAAGGAAAGAGACCGAAGCTGGCCGAGAGCGCGGACCACAGTGATTGCCATTTACGTACCGAATGGTCCATGAAATGTATTGGACGAAGATGGCCGGATAGAGAGATGAAATTGCTCGGCAATAACCAACGAGAGAGAACAATGAAAAGTGGATTTGCCTTATTCCGATGAAATCCATTCGCACAGACTTATTATATTCTCACACTCTCGATGATGCATCGCATATATTCTGATGATGAGCAGTTCATCCGTGCTGACAATATTCTCATAATAGATATATAGAAATGATATATATAACTCATCATTGCGAAAAGTGTGTACGCAAAGTCTTGTGGAAAATTGGGATGGAAATGGTGTGGTGGAAAAGGTCGCACAATGATATATAGAGAAAACAAAATGCTCGCGAGAGCTTTCACAGTTTGGCGTAACCTGGCTGGGAGTTGGTACGAGAGAATTGAGCCAACGAGAGGTATATGCGTCTCCACCACATTCCCACATTTTCCGCTCACGAATACTCCGGGCCAGTTTTGAATCGCCGGTTAAATATCTGTAGACGTTCGGTTTTATCTCGCTCGCTCGCTCGCTCGCGGCTGGGTCTCTCCACTTTATCCTTCTCGGTCGTTGGTGCATGGTGGGTGCCATGACGGCAGTAACTCGGGAATCCAGGGGCTTAAGCCGCGAGAGCGCGAGCGAGCCAACTATATATCGGTGTTTTTCGTACATGTGACGTTCCCCCGTGCCGAGGATCAGTGGGAAACTTCCGCCGCGGCTTAAAGGCTTGGCGGTTGCTCTCTCCCGGCTAGCCTCTGTGCGCTTTCGCCCGGCCTCTTTCCAACTCTCTACTTTTTGCCATGTTAATGGGCACAATATGATCACACCGCCACCGATCTTCCTCTTATTCCTAACTTTGGACCTCCGCCGCGCGGTACACCTGACGCATTTTCGTAAACCGAAATCCTTTCTGCAATTCTTTTTACATTTTTCTCTTATTTCTTTCGATCAAAATACACGCTTCCGGCTTTTTTGGAAAAACTCTGACACAGAAGCAGATGGAGTGCGCCTGGCGGGAAACGAATATAGTTTTCGTCTGCGCACCCTCGAAGCTTATTAGCCATAAAAGTCAAAGGCCTGACGCAGAAAGAGCCCCGCATTTCCTGCTAACCAAGGCGGCAGGAAGCACACGTATGGTGGAGACACGATACTTATTGCTCGACCCGGCCAACGTACACTGTCCACCGCTAATTACGACTTTTACGAGGGTGCTTTTGATTTAGATGGATTCCCGAGCGCATTCACACGCGGACGATCCACGCCCGTCGCAAAAATCTCGTCTATATTAAATCCGCGATATATTTATTTGAATCGTCCAGTCCATAAATATACGGTTTGTGGTTTCGCGAAACGGATGTAATGGCGAGTTGGAGAGAGATCCTTTTGTCACGCAAGACACGCACGACCTGGGACGCGCGCTCGAACCGAGAGCCAAGAAACGATGCCTGATTTATGATCTTTCTTTCTTCCGTCATTGTTCGTCGCGTCCTTCGTGTTCCCATTCTGGCGAGTTCACTTACTCGCGTTCCTCCGCCGCGATCCATCGATATAAGCATCAGGGGGAACTTTTTAACGTCAATCTCGCAGCTCGGCACGACGGTAGCCTGCTTGCTTGCGACTAGGAGAAAATCAACGGTAGCGAAACTCAAACGAGCTCCGTGCACCTCCGCAGAGCAATAAGCAGGAAAAAAGAATTCTCCGCAGGAGTATCTTGCCCACGCGAGCCTCCCGGTATCCTCGTATATATTCTCGACTCTCCTGATATAATCGCACGCGTATACCAATTAACTTGGACACTTCCACGATTTTCTCTCCCTCGCGTTCCTTCGCCGCGCGTTCCTCTTTTTTTTTCTCAACGGCCATCTCGCTTCACCCAATCGCAGCGGGCTCTCCCATATTTATTACCCACCGAGAATGCTCCACTTCTGTCCTCTCATCGCTACATATCAAGGAATGCGGGAAAAATAGTCAGCGGGAAGGATGAAAATAAAAAAAAACACGCTCGGAGATCATCGCTTCGCGTGAGATTCTAAACTATATCGCGCGAACCCCTTCAGGAAGGTCGCCATTTATTTCTCATAGTTATTTGGAGCTACTTTGTATTGAAACATACACACATCAACAAAAAGATTCGCTCTTCGATATTTCGACCACGAAGCGGTTTTCGTGTCTCTCGTGAATCGTCGACTCTGCTCCTACTGTTCGTTTCTTCGCCTCGCGATCTCGATTTCAGCCTTTTCCTCTCTTCCTCTCTCTCTTCTTCTCTCGGTCACACTCTTTTTATTCAGGATTGGAATATCCTCGTGGCGGGGTTCCCGACTTCGACTCGCATCTCTTTCTCCTCTCCGGTGCACGGTGTGCAGCTTTGCATTCACGTCTGTTCGAGCTCGCAGGACTTATTACAGAGCCAGGGAGCTGTGTAAATGGCTCGAGATTCCAGGGAGCACCGTTTTCCTATATACGGTCCTTTTCTCGCCCTGTGCTCGTACGTCGACGCAAGTGCGAGAATCACAGGGAGAAAGAGAGAGAGAATGAACGAAACACAGGCTTCGCTAATAAAGACATTCATATCGACTCTGAGATGGAGAGGGCGGAGAAACGGGCAAATCTAGATATGGCGTGAGAGCCAACAACGGCTCGGACACGATTCCCCGGCAGTCAATTTCACATCAACCTTGCGAGAGTATATATTATTGTCTAGAATTTAAACCGAGAGTTCAGACTATACTCGCTTATATATTTTTTTATTTCTCTCAAGTCCGCAATAAATCTTGAGTACTTTGTATTCGCGTTTTCCATAAAACTTTTCTCTCGTAATAATAATCGTTATTTACCGCAAATTCGATTCAGCAAAGGGTCCGAAAGAAATTGTATATCTCGTTGTACACACACGTATTTTCAACAAGCTGAGAATAATCCAATAAGTATATTTAGAAACAACAAACAAAACTTTTGTTAGAACTTATCTTCTAATTAAGTACGTGAATGGAAAGTTTACATGACAATCCAGGTTTCGGAGTAATTCCAGAAAATTTCGCACCAACTTTTGGAACCAAATTTTTAAGTTGTACAAATAGTTTTAAAATATATCATTTTTTTTCTCGCAGTAATGTAGACAATTTGTACAGTTAAAAATCGTCTTCCAATTAGTGTATGAAAAGCGTAGATTTAGGCTTAGAAAATCTGAAAGCGGATCTCGAAAAAAGGAATAAAAACCATTGGGAAGAGAAACGAAAAGGTTTTATAGTGACGAGGAGGGGAAAAAATATGGTTCGTCCTCGATTCTGCTTGGAAATTGAAGTAACGAGCCATTCTGAAGTCTCCATTCCGAAAATTAAGGGTAGACGGTGGATTTCGGTAGCTCGGAGCTTCATTTTATGTCTGTATACGCGCGGACTGTTGACGTTTGAACCGGGACGACAGATGTCGAGCGGGCGCCATGGCGTCCGGTTGAGAGAAAAACTCTCGGTTTCGTCAATACGGGAGTCGTCAGGAGGACTGATGTCCACCGGAGATTGTTCGGGGAAGCAGGATCAGGGCGAGGAGAGCGACCAAGCGCCCCGCGAGCCACCCCTCTGGAATGCAAAACTTTGGGCAGGCGGTCAAAGAGGCGAGTAGTCGGCCAGTCAGTTAACGAGAATACGAAGAGGAGGCGGACGGGGGGCGAAGGAAAGAGATGGAGGAAGAGAGTATCGAGTTACCTAGTTTCCATAGTGACTCTTGACGCTCGCGGTGCATGGTGTGTGTTGCGCGCTCTGCGAACGCCCACATCGGCAACAATTCCCCTGATTAGAGCTTGCTGGGCTCTCTCGGGCTCACGCCGGCTTTACAATTCGCCAATTTACCCGAAAACTCGTAAAGCATCGAAGCTTCCATGGCACACGCGGTCACCGCACTACCGCGGTGCGCCCGGTAGCCCCCGCGCCTCTATACATGCATGTACATATAGCAGGAGAGGAGAAAGCGAGACAAAGAGAGAGAGAGAGAGCTAGAGAGTCGCCATATGCGCGGCACATCCCTCACACGGCTTCCACCACCACCCCCTTTCCTTTCATTCTCGTATTCTCTTTTATTTGCCTCTCGCTTGCGCACCCGACCTATCGAGAACCGCCGCTTATTTCCTTTTTTCTCCATTTTCCTCCGCAGGCTTCCCCGGCAAGCGCTTTTTATTTCTAGCTGTCTCCATGGTTTCCCCGCGCCTTCCCATATCTGTATCGCAGCTTCCTCTTCGACCTTCCCGCATATATAGACAGTCCCCGGCTCGTCGACATATTGCACCTCGCCAATATCAATGAATTCAAAATTGATCGGTTTTCCCCACCCAATTGCTTATTGCCTTCTCGCGATATGGATATGTGATACCTCGAACAACAAATATCTCCGCTCGCGATCACCTCGCTCTCGTCAAGTCATCTCGAATTACAGCCGTCTAGAATAAAAATAACATTCATTCTTCCCAAAATTCCAACATTTTATTCAACGAAACGATGATTATTTCAACAATGGAAAAATCGTTATATTCCTCGAATGAAAATTAATTTTTCGCTTGTGTACGCAGAGTCGCCACCGAGCGATCAAACGCTTTGATTTAGCGTATATATCGAGCCTGTACCCGGTCGGCCATTGATTACGAGAGGAGAGTTCGTGCCTTGCGGAGCAAAAGCTCGACTGCCTTATCTTTCCCTTTGCACGCTCGCAACGAGAGCGGGACCCGCCCGACTCCCGCGAAGGGAATAAAGCGCGAGCTGAACCTTGAAATATCTCTCGTGTTCCCGAAATTAATAACCGTTGGCCCAATACCGTACGTTCTCGCGAATATACACTGAAAATCGTGATCGAGAAACACTGCGAACACCCTCCCTATATATACAGAGTATATATGTATATTCGCAATACACTATACGGCTTTCTCGTTATACATGGCTGTTGAATGCAAGATCTGCCATTTAATAATTCTCCTCTCAAGAGCATATCGGAGAGTTCATAAAATTTCAATCGTACATCGTGTCTCTGCGAATTCATTCTCTGCAAACAATTAAAAAAATATCATTGATTATAACGTATTAATAAAGTAAAATACGATTTTGAGTTTAAAAAAATAGTCCGATGTTTTTTCAATTAAAAGCGAGTCCGGGGTATGAGAAAAGGAGAAAGAGATTGAAGGAACTTGATCGTCTTTAACGCAGAGATAAAAAAATAACAAGTTGCATATTCGAAGCATTAATTATTCGAGCACGGAGATTGCGTGTGATAAATCAATAAAAAAAGGGGTTGAAGAGATTGGGGATTGAGCGTGTGTACGTGCGCCTTGAGTTAAATTCGAATCGGTACGTGTAATGGACGTTAACTCACGTCGGTAGGCTCGCGAAATCGCGTGTCAAAGTTCCGGAGAAAACAATTTTCGTTCTCCAGTCATGAGCGCCTTACACGCTCAATATGGCCGAAATGATACACAATTCCCGTCGATAATTTATCGCGGACGATAGCGCGAACGTATATGATAAACCGGCTCGTTATACGAATCGCTGGTAAACTTTTGTCGCGAATCGTCACCTTATTTTTCCGAGCTCGCGGTGCGGCGCGACTCCATCAAAGCGATGAGTTGCCCAGAGCGATCTCGTTTCTTATTCTCGTTTTTCCGAATGACGTATATATCTCCGTGAATGCGAAATTGAACGTTTCGCCGAGAATATATCAAAACCCGAGACTGCTTTTGTACCTGAGGCATATATGCATGCATATAATATATATACTATACGCGGGAACCGATCAATTTCGTCAAAATTGTACGCACCGCGCGCGCGGTTACGAGAGAGCGGACGGCGAGCGAATACACATGAGAGCCGACATCGATTATCGCCGGATCGGTTTGAGAACTAAAAAAAAAGAGATGTTGAGAGCGCGAGAGAAAGAGAGAAGAGGAAAAAGAGACACAGCACTGATCGAAATAAGGGGAAGCGGGGGCCTAGCAGCAGCAGGAGCAGAGCAGATTGGGACGAAAAGAGAGATGATCGACTTCCCGAAAACGTATATAATGCGAAAGAAGCAGAGATCAGGTCGCGCGCGCGTTCCACTATACGTTCTTTTTCGTTCGTATCCGCCTCGAGTATTCGGCTCACGGATGATGCGACGATGATGATCCGCCATCTCGCCGCGTCTTGGGAGGTCCGTTCTTGATATCCCTCTCCCGCCGGCCTCCCTTCGCCGTTTCTTTCTCGACTCGCCCCCCTTGATTCATCCTTCCGAGCATCCCTCTTGTTCTCCTCTTCTTCTTCTTCTTCCTCCTCCTACTCCTCGTCTTCTTATTTTCGAGCCGTGTGCTCTCGATCGCTCCGCAACGCTACTCGCCTCCTCGCCGCGCGTCCACCCATTTCGCTCTTCCAAACTATATATACGCATGTACATTTTTATAAAATATACACGGGCATGTATATATATATTTTATATATAAGTTATCTTCATGCTTTATTTCTTCTCCCCGCTTGCGATTCCCCTCTCTCTCTCTCTAGCTCTTGTCCCTTACATTCTCCCCGTAGCCGCTCTTCGCATATCCTTGCCGCGCGGCTTCTCCTCAATTCTCCCGACTCGCGCTTTCTCATTTTATCCACTACGAGACTCCAATAGCTCCTTCCTCGTCGGGGCTAGCCCTGAAAATAAATAGCCGGAGCGTAACCGATATTTTCAAAAAAAAATTAAAAGCCTGATCGAAACTGCGCAGATATGTGTCGCGCACTCCGGGAATAAATTATTTTTCGTGATATATGTTTTGCGGACGAGGAGATATGGTGAGTTTTATCACGCGAACAAGTGACTATCCGTGAAAAATCAGAGAGTTACATGCACGGATCGAGGGCTCGTACGAAGCTCTCAATTTGCAAAGCGACCTTCGCGGATTCCTTCCAGACATTTTTTAGCGTCTCGTCGCTAATATACATACGATAATGCGAGAGATACGTATCGCTGGGAAAATTGACGGAAAATCGGTCCGTGATCGCAGGTTGCGAGATTAGCGAGTATACGCTTTTATTCGAGAAATATATATGCGGGAATATCGTCGAGAGAGAAAGGACGAGAGTCGCTCCGCGTATGAGCGAGATCGACGAGTTTATACGTATATACAACAACCAAAATCCATATGACCGTATGGCGAGGCCGCGTTTTATCGATAAACGTGTATAACGCCCGTAATAACCAGCAATTTTCTGTCAGTACATTTCGTTTCGGGTAGTTTGTGCGTGCAACCACCTGAAACGCGCATACTCGCAGCGAATACTCAGAAACGAGGTAATTTTTTAAACAAAATGGCGAAATATGAAAATTTGCCGTTTTGCATAACACCCGGAGGCTCTAGCTGCAAGCAAATATATAAGATTTCATTCAAACGAAAGCTGATGTTAAAAGTGAGAGCTCATCGCCATATATAGAGGATATCTGTGAAGCAGCGAGAAAGAGAGGACGAATAAAATGTGCGTTTAAATTCTCATAATATCCCAAATATATATTGCATAAAAATGTGAGTGTAACTAACATTTAATTAACACCGGGCGTGACTCGATCACGTTCGCTCTCTATGGATCGCCGGGGAATATTCCTCTCCAGGGAAGAATCAATTTTCCAACTAATAAAAGCTTGTAAAGAGGAACAAGAATTAATCGTCGATGATTGCTCTCGAAATTATCTTGAAATTGATTTTCCCATTGGATAATCGATGAGTCGATGAACCCACGCGGGGCCGAATTTCGGTTAGTTGCGGTCATGCGAGAGCGTGTTTTCAAAGTCTCGTAACTTTTGGGCGAGACGAAAGAATTTTGGCAACGAATATAATAAGTGAAAGCGAGCCCGCGCGCGCATCATCAGCAGGGCGGCGATTGGGGCAAAGGAGCTTTATCGTCGAGATGCGTCGAGACACACGGCGCGGTCTCGCGCATTTTGCGAGCTCCGATCGAGAGAGGGGATCACGGCGAAAAGATGTTGGATGGTACACGCCGTGCGAGTTGCACGTAAACGGAATCGATGCATCGATAAACGTAACCTCGGTAATAACGGGCAATTTGCGAGAGAAGGACTTTCAGTTGAGCGACTCTCCGGATCATGCGGATCTCTCGCGAGCTTATAAACGCGGCCAATTCGTGAGCTCGGTTACCGGGGGAAGGATCTCTGTACACGTACAGAGCCCCGAGAGATCGCGAGCGAAGAAAAATGAGGCGGAGAATGAGAGAGAGAGAGGGGGCGAGAGAGTGGGGTCGCGTGATGGTGGCTTTCGAACAGGTTGCGGGGAATAACGAAGAAACGGCATATCTCTCCGTGCAAAGAGAGATAAATATACATCGTCGACGAAACGAGACGAGCATGGGGAGAGAATGAATGCAAAAAAGTTTTGAAAAAAAAAACAAAAATAAAAGCGCAATGCTCAGGAGGGAACGCGATTCGCGGAGAGATGGAGCAGGGGCTCGGATAATTGCTATCAAAGTGACGCGACATCGCCGTACATCTTTTACTGGAATTTCGCGACGATATTGCACGTGGATAAAATCATAAGAGAAACAGGAGCAGGCAGCAATGAAGCATGGAAGAAAAGAGAGATAGAGGATGAGAGCTTCGGTTTCATTCGTTATGTCCAACATTAAACGGAACTTCTGTTTCGAGTCATATTAATTATTGACATTCCCAGGAAATGATAAATGTCTGCGAACTCGTAACAGCAGAAACTCTCTTTTAATAAAGACGAAGCAGAATATTGAGAGAATTTGCTGCCTGATTGAACAACCGTTTCAAACGAATTCCACGAAATATGGTCGTAAACAATAAGCTAAACATTTTTTTCTCACTACTGTTAAATATAATTTACCAAATAAAACGCGTATAATGAGATATTCCGATAATGAGCCATAAAATGACGTTTTGGTATGCCAAGCTTCAGCTCAGGTACCTGATACTAAATTTTTCGCGTTAATTCCTCATCGTCCGTTTATTACCACTCAATATATAGAATGGACTGCCAGAGACGTAAACAACGTTTTATTGCTGAACAGGTATGGGCGAAGCTCGATACTTTTCTGAGAGATAAAAATAATTTTTCAATAGGTGCGATGCTTATTTCATCGATGCTGCAATAAACATCATTCATTGAAAATTTTTTATTTTTTAGGAAAGTATCGAGCTCTACCCATCTCTGTGTTGCTATAAAAACATCGATTTTTCTCCCCGTAAAATCAGCAATCGCTCTACATCTTTTACAAAAACACACCGGTGCTATTATTTTACACCATTTCCTTTTTACCACTCACACAATTTGGTTAACACCGCGATATTTTTTACTGTGTACATTTATAGATTGCGCAGTGATTGCAGATGAAAAATACACTTTGGCACAGGGATATTTTGTCAAATTAGAATATAAAAGTTTTTGTAATAATGATAATAAGTTTTTAAAAACTGAAAAATTATCTGATTTGATATTTTTTAATATGTACATATACTGAATTTATTTTTATTTATTTATTTAAAGGAAAATTAAATTGTTGATACTTTTTGTTTGAATGTATATGAAAAATTGTTGAACAAAAATTGAAAACGGTTGCCGTGTTTCTTGATAAATATAAAAAAAAGTAATTTCGTTGAAAAAATAAGAAAATCCATTCTGAAAGCAGTAATTAAACAATCATTGCGGAAATCTTAATGATTAGAAGAGTTGAAATTTGTGCAACTGTCAGAGACATTCTGTGAAGTACCTAGACAAAATAATTGCCGGCGATTTAACGGAAATTCGAGGATAAAAAGGGATTCACAAACGACAACCTTCTCTTCCACTATATTCTTTCCGGGGTGCGTTCTTTCTTTTCTTTTTCGCTTTTTCTTCGCGTTTCTCCGCTTTAATACCGACTGTCTCGAGCGGCCAGTGCGAGAAAAGGTTAAAGATATCTCTATAAGAACTTAATGGTTCTGGGCGTGGAGGGAGGAGAGGCTCGGAGAGGAGGGGGGAGGGGGGTTTTCTCTCTAATGACCACCTACGAGATCGACCCAACTGTGTATACATAAATTGAGTTTCTAGCATCCGAAAAAACGGAGCTCGCGCAATTTAACGCGTCGCCCGGAGACAAATAACTCGCTCCCCTTTTCCAAATAATCGTCCACGATTTGCGACATTGGATCGTTTTTACTCAGCGTCTGCACTTTTTCCCGATCGGCCGTCAAACGGCGCGGCGGTTCTTCCTTGACGAGATATATATGTCGCGGTAGCCGGGTGATAAAAATTGCCGATTCGCTACCGCAGACGTCCTTGGCCAGGATCCCCGTTACTTCAATCCCTGCTGTCGCCCTCTCGTGCTTATTTATGCCCCTGCTCTTAATTTCTCGCATGACGTCTTATCGATTTTTTATCTGCTGCCCGCCTTTCACCGGAGCGATTATTTCAGGTCGCGGCTCGTTATCTGCCAAGGTTGTAGCGTCGATTACACACGAGACGGCGACTTTCTCAGCACACGTCGTAGAAATGTCAACGTGTGTGTGTGCGCCATTCGGGGTCATCGCGGGGTTAAGCGAGGAGGAGTGCGTAAAGTAATCCCATATGCACCGGAGCGGGTTACGCGGCGAGAAAACTCGCTGGCGAAATCAGGAGAATATATATACACATTTTACTTGGCGGGTACAATATCGCGCGGCCGTGTGTGTTCGCGGGCACTGGTACCGCGACGCGCCGTATATATCCTTTCGTGCGATTCGCGAGAAACGAAAGCTCTCTCTCGGCGGCGGTAGCCGGGCTCTCGCGCCGGGCGATATACACACGCGTCCACTGTTATTCTTCCCGCTGACGTTTAAACTCGCTCGATATCGGGCTTTATCTCGACTTGCAACGCGGTAATTACATCGGCTGCGCCGATACGAACGCGCGCCCGGTGCCGAGTCCCCTGCTTGCCTATACTGGCCCTCTCCGCGCGCCGCGTTGCGCTTCGCGCTTTTACCTGCTGATCCTGCTGTGTATAGTGTATGCTTTGCGGCTACCGTTACGATTGCGCCACGTTC
This sequence comes from Cremastinae sp. A BG-2022a, assembly GCA_030522545.1. NCBI lineage: Eukaryota > Metazoa > Arthropoda > Insecta > Hymenoptera > Ichneumonidae > Cremastinae sp. A BG-2022a. The sequence goes on along the minus strand of JAPYYW010000518.1, from coordinate 18,570 downwards.
ACGCACACTCTCTCGTGTTTAGATAAAACATCCGATCCCCGCGAGAATCCGCACACTCTCCGCCGAGAGAAATTTACGCGGTTGCCGTGCTGTAAATTTATCAATAATATACACACACGTACGCGCCGGATTCCGTTCACGGCTCGCGCAGATATTATTATTTCTCTCCTCGACGCGCGCGGCAATGAAGACGTGTGCATTATTTTCTTGTTGCTCAATCATATATTTCTCGATCGGCAATAACTTTTCTCATCCTACGTTTCCTCACCTTTCTCTTCCGAGCGACTCGTGGGCCGCGCGGCTCGAAGAATCCGATACTTTCTCCATTTTGCGTGGTCGCAGAGAGAAACACTCTTTGGAAACCTCGCGATCGACTCATCTCCCGGTCACTCGGCGGCGCTTCCTCGCCTTCTCAAAAGATACCGCCCGCCAGCTCTCTTGCCAATTTCTTGACGTCTTATTCATATATACACGATATGTCCCTTCTTCAATCACTTTTACTTATTATTTACTCTCTCTCTCTCTTGGACAAAAGTTTTGCTGTCAAAGTTTTCGAACATCTTCATTTTTTCATCATTTTTCCAGAGATTAAATGATGTCATTTATCTTTTTAAATCGAAATTTGGATAACTGTTCCCGCGAGTATGAGCAAATGTATATCGCGAAGAAATAATAAACCGACGGAACATATATATGTTTTTAGTATGATGCTGAAGAAAGGAGTTGATCAGGATATGTGTATATGTTGATGCATATAGAGCTTAAATGTTGATATAGTTTACGGATGGGAGCTGCCGCGCGCGCGAGTATAGATATTGTTCGGCGTACCTCGACGCCCAATCTCGCTCGCGCAACATGGCGCCCGATGAGGGGAAAGAGAGATGATAATAAAAAAGAAAAGAAAGAAATGAAGAAAAAAAGAGAAGGAAGAAAAATAACGAGAACGTAAAATCGTAGTGGAGAGGGGGAGGAAGACGAAAATAAAATGAAAAAGAAAGGACACGATGAGAAAAACGAAGAGAAAATTCGACGTTGGAACGAACGACGAGGAACGAGCAAAGAGTTTCGTCGCTCCGCGGGGACTAATTTTTACTTCCCTCTCGTTCCTCTCCCTTCATCTCCTATCTTTTTCTCTCTTCCTCTTCCCCTGCCGGGTCCCCGTTTTTTTGTATCCCCGTAAGTGCTCAGCGTCCACCTATTTCTCATAAATTTGAATGAATTTACATGCATTTGAATTTAATGCCCTTCCCCGTTCGCCACCCCCTTCTCTCCCTCCGCCCCAACCTCGCCAACCTTTTCGCGTCCTCCGCCTCACCGGGTCTCGCATCAGTATCAGCTACGTACCCGAAAGAAGAGAGAGAGACAGAGATGAGTCCAGTCCTCGCGCCATACTTTATCAAAAGCAATTAAGCTTTTAAGCGCGCATTTGCATTAATCCAATGTTTACAATTACAGTGTGTATGGCAATATATAAATATTCTTTTCGTTACCGGTGAAGGAACAAAAAGAAAATGATAAAAAAACCCGATGGGATCGCACGTATATTCGTTTCGGAATTTTCGGACTTATTGCTCTTGGCCCGCGAGATTGTAAATCGTCACGGTCCGTCGAAAAAATATTTCATTATTAAAATATTTTCTAAATTCGGACTGCATTATTGTCCGAGTACATTTAGCCAAACGAAAACTGGTAAAAAATTTTAGGTTTTAATGAGTCGAGTGATATTTTTAATCGAGGGGGATTGTCAATAATGTCGTTCGTGATGAGAGACGCTAAATTAAAAAAAAATGGTACACGGTCATGATTATTTTGATTTTTTTCTATTATAAAATATATATACTGCAGAGATCTGAATAAAGAAAAGTTTAATATTTTGTTCATAAAAAGACTGTAATTATATACAGTTTTTAATGAGCTTTTTAGCAAAAGCTTATTACTAGGTATATAACGTTGTCCACAGTTTCTTCTTTGCCCCCCTGCGTGTAAGAAAAGCGACTTTGTCCTGAAGAACTATATATACTTTGAGTCTAGCATAATACTGAAGAGAGTATATAGAGAGAGTATATGAATTCTCAAAGAGAGGAGACAATATCTCTTCATTGAATATGTCAGTGAAAATCATCGTTTTGATCTTTTATATAAACGTATCGATTTAATTAAAGCTCGTCGGTCTTCCGGGAGAGTGAGAGTGCACGGGCTTTTCCCGATCGACTATATTCGAGCGGAGAAACTTTTCGTGTGAGCAAAGTACAATGCAGACGAATGCAATGTAACATTAAACAGCGAAATATCTGATCGAATCCGTATCGCGAATATTCGACGTTTCAACTCGTGACATTTACAAGTCCGACGAGCGAAAGGCACAGAGAAAAGAAAACAGAGAGAAAAGGCGACACTCGATCCGAATCTCGGGGCTGAATTACGCTCCCCGTAGCGTTCCAACACGACGTTGACACGAGCGCGAAATGACAGAGGATAGATATAAAAGCGCGCGAAAATCCGTTCTTGAATAAATCTAGCACTTGTTTAATCGTCAGTCTATTTCCCGCCCAAGATCGAGACAAAATCCATTAATTACGCCGTTTGTACATGCATATACGAACATGCAGGCCGCCATAAAATGCAACTTATTTGCGCGTCCGCGTTAACCGACAAAAATGATTATATCGTTAATTAATGCGCGTATTAAAATTCATTAACCAGCATCGTTAAATCGACAGCGATCTCGAACCTTCTTTTCCCTTCTCTCTCTCTCTTACTCTCCGTCGCCCTTCTAGCAGCTAATTAACGATGATGTACGAAATTATGAAAAATATATATTCAACTTGGAATTCACTGGTGAAGTATCGAGTCGTACAGAATGATGAGAGAGAGAGAGAGAGAAACGCAAAGAGCTAATTTAATGCGAACTTTCTCTCTTCATCTCATGTCGTAAAACGTAATAAGCTGTGAACAAGTATTATATATATTTTTAAGAGCGATTAATTCGCGTATCTGTGCTAGCAAACCCGTTCTATGCGGGTTTATAATTCAACGATTAAGCAGCCCCCTCTGACAGGAGATCGAGAAATAAACTCTTACGCCTTTCCATTTTATCAGCAATTTTCGTCGACTGAAATTACCGTGTGTCTCGGATCGTTCTGCGACCAGACAAATGTCCGATCGGTTCTATATGTGTATATAAATATATGTCCACATGTACCTACGCATATACATGCGTGCAGAAAGATGGACGATTCTGCAGCAGGTATACGCATTGCCATATACGAGTTTGCATAGTACGCGCGCGCGCGTACCGTATCGAAGTCCTCGAGGCATCGATCGATCAGTTTGTTCAGAGTCCACAGGCATAACTCTGCGCAACCCCTCTTTCCCGCATATACAGAAATATCCACACGAGTACACTATACATGCACGCGCGGAATCCGTTTCGAGTGGGACGAAGTCCCGACGAATATGCCAGACCCGATATTTATACCTCATCTATAACGATATTATATATGTTTAATATTATTATAAAAATTATAATAACGCGTACAAGAAATTCTTGCATTTTTACAATCTAATATTTTCCCGTCATTCTTTATTCACGTATATAAAGATGAATTTTTAAAAATTATCGTGAAACAAGCAGTTGAAGCGAGAAGATAAGAGAATAAATAAATTAATTTGGCGGAGAATAACACGCAGAAATAAATTGAGACAAAAGTTTGCAAAGCGAGCGTGTCTCTCACCTGGTGTCTCTTTGGAATTGCTTTATGTTTGAATTAAAGTTACGCGAGTGTGTATCGGGCTCGGTGTTGGTGCGCAAGCGAGAGAGAGAGAGCAGTCTCTGTCTCTCTCGTCGAGCAACGAGAGGAAGCACACAAACGCTCGCGCGGTGCTTTTCGCCTCCGCTCCGGTGCCTCCTCCTTCTGCTCGCAGCACGTAATTCTACGGGGAGCAGATTCAAAGGCAAGGCCGGAGTGTACGCGTTCGTGTCGACTGTGCGCTTACAGCGAGCTCGCGAACGGTGAGGTCTCTCCCGTGCCCATGTATACACCGAGATCTTTAGAGGGAAAGAGCGAGAGAGAGAGAGAGAGAGGGAGTGAGAGAAACGATGGTGCATTGTCGCTATGATTTATGCTGATTAAGACTCTGGTAGCCGTGCGTTATCGTTAACTTGTAAGTCATGTGCTCTGCGGAGGAGCTCACCAAGCCATTGCCAGAGCTATATTCACGCTCGCTGCTTAGTGGTCCACCGGGCACGAGGGAAAGAGAGAGAGAGAGTCACCGCGCGACACATAAACCGCTTGTGCGAGAGAAGCTTTCTCGTTTCTTGTTCGCACCAACGGGAAACACCGAAAGAGACGAAGCCCCGATCCTCCCTTCTCTCTTTATATTCTCTATACGCATATATATAGCTCGCTTTTGCAAGCTCGTTTGAATGTTCGAACGATAACGAGACAAAGCGCGGGCGCGGAATTTCTTTTTTCGTCTCGACAATGGACGATCGCCGAATATTCGTCGTAATAATGCGAAATTTTCGTAAATTTATTATTATTATTCGTTTATGACGCACATCTCACGTTCTTCATATTATTTGCTTCGATCGAAAACTAATAATCGCGCAAATTACTGGATGATGAGTGGACTCGTATAAAATCTTTAAACATTTCACGCGTCTACATTTTTAATCGGATGGTTCCGGCTTTTAAATCAGGTGCGTCGTGTAGGCGTAGACTCTCGGGCACGAGCTTCAATATAACGAGGCGAGCACGCGAGAATATCTTCCGAGTGCTAACATAATTCAGCCTATCTGCAAAATGTATATAAATGTAGAATTATGTTTGATACAAGTTTTTACGCGTACGTGTGGTATAGAGGGAGAGAAAGGCTGGGATGGGGGCAGAGCCCTATTCAAAGCGGATGATTCAGTGGCCGCTGCCGCAGCGGATAAGATCTCGTACCGCGTCGCCTCGTTCGTCTTCGCCGGCCCGAGAAACGCGACCAGAAAGTGGCGAACGGGCCAAGGTACCGAGTCAAAATAAGCTACGCGATTTTCTCACACTCACAGAGCTTGGAATTTTTCTATTTTTTTCGATTTTCTACTCGCTCAAGGTGGTCCAATCATAGATTTGACATTGCCAAATTTATAACTGTAAATATTTTCAATTGAAACTGAATATATGTAGTATATTCGATCTATACTCCAAATTTAAAAGCTTTTTACCATCCTCTTTGGCAAACATTTATTTATAAATTATACTTTCAAACAAAACCATATCAAAATAAAATAAATACTATATTTATTCTAGAAACACATCTAGCAACCATACGTATATAGTCGTAATCGGACCACATGAGAAAAAGTTTGAGCGCAATAAAAACTGTTGATGCCATCGGAAGAATAAAGATAATGCAGGAATGTTTCCTATATAGTGTAAAAAAGCGGATCTTACTTTATTATCTCCACGCGATCATTTGGTAGTTAAAGCAGTTATTGTTCGATCCTGAAAGGGCGAGGGAGAGAGCCTATACAGAATGTACAAGCGCACCGAGTGTATTTAAGTGAGTTGACCATGTGCATGTATAAAGATTCTCGCTCGTGCTCTTCACCGCTGCACAACTTATTTATTCCAGTATCTCTCACGATTCCCTTTTCTCTCATTCGTTCTCCCGCTGTATCCTTTCACGATTCGACGAACTCGCGAGATTTTTCAGCCCAATAGAACGAGCACACGCGCACGCACACCTTATTTTGTCTCTCATGCTTTTTTTCATCGCGTATATGCGAGCTTCGCTACACCTGTTACCGTCATTCATATTCGCGGAGAATGAAATAAAGGTTTCGAGCTGCAGGACGAATTTTCGGCAGCTACCTGCTGGAAAGAACCAAAAATAAAATGAAAAGAACAGCAGAACGCAGAGGAATTATACTGACGATAGGCCGGGAGAAGGCTGATTCTCTCTTCTCTCGTATCGAGAATGAAGTAGCCGGAGCGCGCGCCAAAACCTCTGGAACTATACTTCGGCTCTAACTTTTCAGATTTATGCGAGTTCATTATTATTTTCTCGCGCGTCCAAGCGCCCCCGCGCGTTCGAATAATCGCGCTGCTGTGTGAAACGAGAAACGCACACACGCGCGCCAATATACTTTCACAACGTGTGCCGCCTCACACGTTCGCAAAGTTTCAGGGAAAGAGCGAATAGAAAAAGAGAGAGACACGACGAGAAGAACCGTGGCACTCTGAATAATGGGCTTTCCGAAGTCGCATTTTTTTGCATTTTTTTTCGTCAATCCTCTCCTCCTCCTCCCAGCCCTCTCGCGCTGCACGTTTCTCGTTTTATCGCGGCGTTAATTAACGGCCTCGGAGGAGTCAGCATTTTGCGCGCGCGCTCTCTCTCTCGTATTCGCGCAGCAAGAAATTTTGAGCGATGCCCATTAATCGATATCGATCTTTTCTGTACATATAAGCCAACGCGGCGTATTAAAAGTGTCTTAAATGAAGAAAAAATCCGGCAAGACGCAGACTGAAAAAAAAAAATGTTTCCCGTCTTGGAATGTATATCGGCGTTTTATTTTTATTTTCATACGGGAGTGGGCATTTGAAAGTTTCAGAAATCGCTAATGATCTCGTTTGCACTCGATCGATCTCCGACTCGATGAAAATAATATCAGGGTAGGCCCAACGTGTGGTACGCATTCTGAATGGATAATATTTTCGATCGGTGTTAATTGAGCACGTGATATCGCGATAGAATGGGTAAAATATAATTTTTTTGCATATACGTTGACTTTTTAAATAAAAATCGGCCAATTACGGATTTTTATTCTTCAATTTGGTACAATTTTCGCTATTTGCATCGTGTATCGTAATTATCGTTATTTTATTCGTCGTCTTCATTATTCGTCTTCCTTTTCGAGCTGCGTAACACGTTATTCGACGAAGCGTTATTGCAGCAGTGGTATGGGAAGATTTGCGAAAAAAGGAGAAAAATTTTTTTTTTTTTTCGGGTATACCATTTTGGCGTAATGATAGTTTTTCGCCGTTTGCGAGAAGAAAGTCGGCGAGAAAGAGAGAAGAAAGGAGGGTCGTATATAAAGCGTGATGGCGTCTTCTCGGTTTGGCCCGGGAACCGGCTCGCCCCACCACTCGAGCGACGTGATCCGAAGTCTGCGGGGCCCGCTCGAGCCCCGGGGGGGCCACTGGCCCAATGCGAAGGGTTTGCCCTTCGCACCGAATCTCCAGCAGGTTTCCAGCCACCATGAGAAATGGGGAGGGGAAAGTACTCTCGCTGCCAATCGAGTCTCCGTCATTCGCGTACACGCGAATAGCAAATCATTATTGAATTATCTGTAGTCACTATAGAGAATACATATATATGTATACTCAATCAATGCAAAATTGAGTCATTATGAAAACACTATAATTTTGCATTGTTATTATTAGAATAATGTGTCCATCGGGCCCATTTCTCATATAGTCTCAATATGAAAAGAACCGATGACTCAATTTGTATCTCTTCATTCGATTTTACCTCTGGAAAATTCACTATTGTCACCGCGTGATCGTTAAAAATAAAGTGGAGGGCTCGAAACCTTTTGTTGTATAATATTTTATGGAATGGATTCCAGACTCTATCCGGCTCAAATAGCATCTGAGTTTCTCAAAAAAGTAGTGTAGAATAATATGAGAGGTCGTGCACAGTAGGACATCGCGATAAAGTTTCGTCCAGGTGTAAAGGATCGATACTGCGCGGGAACGAAAAGCGTTCGCGTTTCGCGAGTCTTTGGATATTTCGTGTCCACTCGCTGGTACATATATCAGGGTTCTTTTGTATTAGTGGTAGCGGGCGCGTGTGCGTGAAAGCGACAAGGACCTCGTAAGGATCTCGACGAGTGTATCGGTCGGCGTGTACGCGTCGCCTGCACCCTCCGCGCGTTCATCCTTCTTTCTCGCGTTCCTTCGACGCTACGGCCAGCATTCACGGAGGCTTTATACCGGGGCCATAGCTGGAAATAAGGCGACAATAAAGCATATGTAAAATATATTCTGGAATTCCTTTTAGGACGCAGATATATGGCTGTTGGCCGGTGCTGTGGGTCGCTCCGGCCACAAGTCCGTTCCCTCCATCACCGGCATTTTGCTATACGTGTTAACACATACTCTCTCATCCCCCTTTTCCGTACAGTTACACGGGATTCGCACATTCTTGGCCGTTTCGGTTAAGGACGCGAGATATCGCGAGTCTCGCGAACGACTGCTATCGGGCGAAAGGCGGACCCAGAGGAATCTCGCATTTTCGTCTCTTGCTCGACACTCTTACGCCCTCTATTCGCTCTCTACGCCCTCGGTTTTATATTAGAAAGGAGTAAGTAAGACGAACGATCTCTGTTTCGTTAAAAAGGTTCTGTCCTCGGGGGTTATATACCCACCTGCATCGCGCGGAGTGTCGCGCGTCCCCTTCGCCCTTGCATCTCTCTGCTTCATCGCCATTTCATTTTTATCGTCTCTCTCACTCTCCCTATATTCATCTCTCTCTCCCGCCGTTGCCTTAATTTTCTTATTTCTCACATCGTCTTTCTTCCTCTCTCATCTTTCTCTCCCTGAAATCGTTCTCAATTGCCCCGTCAACTGTTTGCCCAGGCTCCCGAAAGTTCGTGACGCGAATCACAAATTTTCACGAGAAAAATTGTGGTGAGCGTGTTCGGAGTCTGAGCAGAAACTTCTATACGGAGAGAGAGAGAAAGGACGAAGATGAGAAGAGGTGAAATCTTATAAAAGAGGTACGAAAGAGCGTTTTAGGAGAAAAAGAGAGGGAAAGAGCCTGCGAAGTCAGAGGGAGGTCCGCGCACAGGTCGGAAAGGAATGAATGGAAGAAAATAAAAAGTTTTGTCGGTGAGACGAAGGTACAGTAGATATATACCTGGAGAAAGATAGCAAGGAACGAGCGAGAGAGAAGCTGAGAGATTTGGAGAAGCGAGAGGTGTCGCCTTACAACCGGCTCGCTTCCCTCTTACCACTGCGCGAGAAGAGCGAGTCAGAAGAGCCTCCTTTGCATGCCATCTTCTCCACCATCTCGCACTCGGGATGCTCCTTTTGCTCCGTTCCAACCCGTCTTTTCGCGTCCACCTTCTTTTTCTTCCTCTTCTTCTTCTTCTTCTTCTTCTTCTTCTTCTTCTGACCCTCCCCACTCTTTTATCGCGAGACGAGCGAGTAGCCTCTTTGCACTTTCAGACACCTTCGAAAGAACTGGAATTCACCGTTTCCCAGCACTTTCTCTCTCTCTCTCACTCCCTCTACCACTCACAAAATATATTTGCATAATTATTACGCGATTGCAATTATTATGTGGCCACTCCTGAATTATTGGCCGGCAAGGAGCCAAAAAATTTCGCCTCAGTCTCACACCCCATTCTTTATTCTCGTTTTCATGCTCTGTAATTTTTTTAGAATTTTTTTAATCCCATCGTTGCGCGGCCTCGAAAAGTACCTTTTAATTTTTTTCTCAAGTAAAACTATACTTTAAACAAGTAGAATCAGTTTATATTGCGATATCTTCATTAAAAAGTCGGCAAGGGCCTATTATTTTTTTTACCAATCTCGTAGCTGAGAACTTTTTCAATCTGTTGATCCCAGAAAGATACATTCTCTTTTAATTGAAATTTTTGTAAGACATTCTTAAGAGCTTGTTCGATCGGACATTTTTGTAGATAACGGAAATGCTAATTTTATTTTGAACGCCACCCAAATATTCGTGATAACAGCAACATTTTATTTTAACGAGCGACAACGCGACCGCTTTTTATTGACGTGTTTGAATTAATATTTTGCTGTTCTTCTAGGCCTACAATTCATACAACTTTGCATTAATACGCTCTGTTCCGATTAATTGATTAGAGGCCTCATGTCTTTTTTAATATAGGTCATATAATAAAAACTGCCGATCAACTTAACTAACAAAATGTATGTGCTGATAACATGAAAATATATAGTTTTTCATATTCATATATTCACATAGTTTTCTTAAGAATTTGAAGAGAATATATTCAGACTATTTATGATTTACTCAGATCCATGAAATTTTTGATCAATTCAAAAAAAGTACAAATCTTTTTTAAGGGTTGACATTTTCTATTATTCTTCTGAAAGTATTGAACGTGTGTCCGCGAAAAAAAAATTAGTTTTTTCTTTGGACCGGTCTAATATTCATATTTTAAGAAACAAACGCGGTTAAACAAAAGAGTTTCACTTCTAAAGCGCGTCCCGAGAGTTACCGGAACTACAATTTTTTCTGTTGATTTACGACCAGGTTTTTTTAGATTTCTTTTAGCACCAGATACAATATATGTCATATGTTTGCGGAGGTAAATTTTTACTGACGTTTAGATTCGTGGCTCGCGCAGTTCACGGGGGATGATAGAGACGGAAAGTTGGAGAGAGGAAGGAAGAGCGAGACGTATGAAGCCCGTTGGGAAATTTCGGCTTTCTTGCATACAGCACATATTCCGCACTCGCCCCCGTGGCAACATCGACGAGATAGATAGCCCGGTGGGCACGGAGCGCCGCGTGTATGCATTCCGTCCAAGTTTATATCTGTGTACGAGCCGTCTCCTATTATACACTATACAACATAGTCGTTCTTGAAACAGGAAACTCAACGAGAGTTACGATCCAAATAACCGTACTCAAATTAACTAAAGAAAACGGAACACGGTCCGCGAGTCGCACCGAGATATTTATCGTGGAAAAAAAAGAAAAAACGATCTGGAATACGTCACACATGTTGTGCAGCAGTGAATAATCTCTCGGTGTTTCTCATTCTGACACGGCGATGAATCGAAAATCCGAAAACTCTCGTTAATATAAGAGAGTTTCTTTAAAGAAAAAAAATGGCACGGCTACCGTTGAAACGAGGAAAAAGGCTGGCCCCCGTATGGGAGCGAGGTCGTTCCGCCACGTCGTATAAGGATCGGACGATCGAGGGAGCATACGCTTTGCCGTTTCGAGAACAAACTTTACATGTGTGTACGGACGTGTGTGTGTGTGTGTATGTATATACAAAGTCCGTAAAGTTGGCTCTGAGAGGCTCACGAGCGGTGGCAAAAAGAGGCCCGAGTACGTAAAGCCGATATCTTATTCAGAGACGTTCCATTCGTTCTTCTTATGGGCTCTCGAGCCCCGCACGCTCGTTCCCGCGTCGATACAAACGTGTGCGCGCCTCCTTTTTCCTCTTCCATCGCGCTATCGAGTCTCACGGCGCGAGACACATTCTTGCTCGAGAGTCGCGTAACTCTCTCTCTCTCTTTCTCGCGCCGATACCGACCTGCTACTTTGGGGATCGCGTTAAAACGAGCAGAAAGCATAACAGCCTGCTTACGACGCGGGGACGATCGGTTTAACGTTCGAAATATGCTTACCGTATTCCGCTCAAATAATCTTTCGACGCGACGATTTTCACACGTGAAACCGGAGAAGCGAGTGCTGCCTGCGCGAAAGCTCTAAATTTATATACTGTTATAATATCATCGTCCGTATAATAAAACTATAAAGTAACAGAGAGGGGCGTATTATACGTGTATCGAAGCTGCAGACAAGTCTCCCTCATTTAATTTTCAGCCTTTCTTTGTATCTCCCCGCAATAATAACACGTAACGACACCGTAAATTGTTCCCTCTATCTGGGACTCTGGCCGTACTTCAAGAAAAGAGGGAGGAGAGTGAGACAAATTTCTGAGAAACAACCCTCCTCTCGCATCCCTTGTATATACGAAACACGCAGGCCTCGGTGACTCCGGCGCAAATTCGGATGCCAGGCCTCGCGTAATTGCGATAATTTTAGATTTCTCTCGCTCCTCTGTCCCCCACCCCCTCCCCCGTACTTCTTTCCAACCCGTCTGAGAGTGTGTTCCTTCCTCGACCGGGCGTGTGCACACCCTTATTGCTCGAGGGAGAGCGAGCTAGTACCAAACTCCGTTCCCGTATATACGTATCCCAAGTTTACGGATGGCCCGCAGGAGCAGAGCGCGTGTACAAACGGCGCAGAATTTTCCACGCTTCCTCTCTATTTTCCGCGATCTCCTTTCCAACTCGCTTTCTCGATCTTCCTCGCGCTCCGCCCTCTCGGGGATACCACACCGGCGGCTACGGTCCTTTCTACATACCTAGAATTGCGAATACACACTATATTTATAAACTCTGTGTCTTATTCCAGATATATTTCCTCTCTCTTTCTCTCTCTTTTCCTCCTTAGAGCACACGCGAGATGTTGCACGACGTGTGTGTTTATACAAATATATATACGCAGACATTCGCGAGAATAAGGAGCGACGAAGCCCTTCCTCCTACTCTCTCTCGTGAGCCGGAGACATTCGGTATGAGAAACGCGTAGCTACGCAGCAAGACCGTAGCTCAACTCGGGCTTCCTACTATATATAGTCGTGTACACGGCAAGGATACGTACCTTCCAGGATGAGGTGCGTGTATATGTATAGAACGCGCGGACGAAGCAGCCTTTTGCTCAGAGTCGGAGAGAGGTAATCCTCTCGGGGGCGTGAGTTACTGCCTCGCCTCCCTCGCCCCGCTTCTATAGCTTCTCTCCATCCCTCGTTCTCTCTGCTTTGCCCGCTTCATCCATCCCCCTCCTGATGCTGTATCAGTCGCGACTCATTCTCTTCCATTTTCCATCTTCGTCCTGTGTTGTCTTCAAAGTATATCTTTTTTTTTCATTTTTTACTTCTCAGACTCTCTATTTCTTATATATATATATAATATTCTTGCCTTTTCTTATTTTACACACCCGTTTATTTTCTATATCGCTTTCGCTCTTTCCGCGAGTGTATTTCTCTCGCAGAGGCACACGCTATCTCTCTCTCACCGGCGGAAGCATCCAAGCCCAGTTTTCCCTCTTGAAAGCGACACGCGCCGTTATTCCTCGGCCGTCCTGATGTTTTCTCTCCGGCTTTTCCTTTTTCCATCCTTCCCCGGCGCGGTGGCCCTCACTCGCCCGCGCCCGAAGGCTGCGCCTTCTCGAAGAAAGTTACCCGGGCGTAGGCGGAGGATCTGGAAAAAGGAAAACGAATATGTATATGTATAAGTATAGCGGGAGGGAAACAAACACACGGCTGAGAGAGCGAGGAAGCGAAGAGGGAATCTCGGGACTCTCCTATCGCGCCGCGCCTCGAGCTGGCCGTGTGTTGCGTCCTATGTAGCCGCGAGCAAACGAAGATACACCGTCCGTGTTTCGCGGCACAGCTGGAGCGCATTAGTCAACTCTAATTAATAACTTATGTAGATATACGTGTTTCTCCGTATAGAATATTACGCTTTACGGTTTATACAAAGTTATGCGGGGTAACACGTTCTCCGCGAGCAGAGAGTTAACGAGAAAAGCAAAAGCGCGCAGAAGCAGGCCGAAGCTTTAAAGCTTCTGCTAAGATCCTCGCTGAACACCTTTCGGTGCGAGGGAGAAAGCGCGGACCGAGAGGGATGATGAGAGAGGGCTAAGAGAGGAGGGAAACCCGGGCAAAGGAACCGCCTTGCCGGTTGCCCGGCTTATTCATCGTGACGTAATGCCTGTCCGCCATAAATATACGCTCGCGGGATGGTCCAACACCCCCGGGTTCTCGCGTTCCGCGCGTACTTCTGTACAAAATGTAAGCGTAACGAGGGCCAGCTGGAAGAACACTTCCCGCGAGGTCTCCCGCTCTCTTCTCGCAGAGAGCCTCATCCCTATACTATATATATTATATATACATATACCCCTCATCGTCGTGTTATTTAGCTCTCGCTCCTTATTCCGCTTTCCCTAATTTCACCGAAGGGTGTCGCCTGGCCCAACGGTAGGCTTTTGTGGCTTCCGTTTCATCGATATTTAAAAGACTTCCTCCCGTAAGCCCACTTTAAACTCTGCTCTCTCCCACACCCCTCTCGTATGCCGCTCCCCCGGAGATTCGGAGATTACGCGCGCCCGATACTTATTATGTATACCTTTTCCAACAACGTGCTAACTTGGCTACTATAACGATTCACGTTTTGTTCGCTCGGAAGAATTTTTCATTCGCGGGATATATATGGACGAGCTGAAATTCTGGAGCTCGTCGATACAATTTTTTTTTTCGTTTCCGCGTCGCTATGGGAAAAGCTCGTAAATATAACGTCGGGTTTCTTGTTTTCCCTCGCCTCCGCATCCCTTCGTTCAGATACGGGAAAGCCAATCTCGAATCCAGTAACAAATTGGTATCGCAAGAAACTTACGCCTCGACGGATATATCCCACAATTCGGGGCGAAAGTTTGTCCCCGTCTTGGGCTCGCTCGAAACAAACTCGCGGGGAGCGAATGACGCATCGCCTCGGCTCTCGGTACGCGCCGGTATATATACGCTAATAATCTCCAGCACACGGACAAAAACAGTGTACGCGCGGGAATCGAGAAGTCTCGTCGTTTCTCTCGGAAGGCTTTGTAGGCCTCTGCGGAATTTCCGGCGAAATATAACCGAGAAAAGAGAGAAGACGTTTCGAAGCTCTGAAAACGATGTATCTCGATGTCTTCGTGCCAACCGCAAATTCTCCCTCGGGGATAGACTCGTTCGGGCCAATTCACTTACTTTGATTTGATTGGACCTCGCGTATGATTCGGTTTCCGGCTCGGCACGCACGTAATCAGATTAAAGGACGTCCGAAGGGAAGGCCTCTCGACAAAAATAGCGTCCTCTGCTCTCGTCCTTTCCGAAAAGCCACGACTTCTCCCTCCCGTTCGCTGCGAAAACTTTCGTTTAATAATGAACAAATTTGCACAGTCTTTAGAAATTTTTTATAAACTCTCGGTGAAAGTTGAGCCCGGGACGAGGAGACATAAATAAACATTAAAGGGTACGCGAAGCTCGAGTGGATAATTTCTTAAAAGGGATTCGTTGTTGAGGGGAGGAGGGCACACGACGGAGTGTGCGTCTGGAAGGGAAAAATGCAAAGTATGCTCGAAGAAATGCACGAGTTACGAGAGAAGAGGGTTAAGAAAATATTTGGGTCTTTTTGTATATATACCGGTGGGCACCCTAATGCCTTGGGTTGAGGAAGAAACGTGCGCCTATGGTCTCTCTCACCCCCTGCTTCTTTCACCCTCTTTTAACATTCTGGATCCGGCGATGAGGAGAGCTTGCGAGAGGAATATATGTAGACTCGTTCCCGTTGCGGCAAGCAGAGCTCTGCCTGGTGGGTTCCACCCACCCGGATGAAACACGTTTCACGAGTTTAGCATTAAATTTATCCACCCCTTGGTTAAACAGCCCACGCACGCCTTCTTCCGCGTTTCTTCTCTCCCCGTGGCGGCGGCGGCGCTCTCATTCTCAGCGCGTCCGCAAGAACGCGCCGGTAAAACTTGAAACTCTATCGACCGACATCGCGGGGTGGTGTATGGCGGAGAGTCGCGCCCGCGATGAGGGGTTGAGAGACGCGGCGACGATGGTGGATGAGCTCCGCGTGGCGTTTCCCCAAGGGGTTGCTCGTACCACCGCGAAGGAAAGATGTCCCGAATGAAACAACTCGAGAGAGAGAGAGAGAGACAATGAAAGAGTAATGATTCAAAAGAAATAAAATAGCTCGGACGGCGCGGCAGGCGGAGATGAGAGGGGAAAGCTTAATCAGTGACCATGCGGAAATAAATATATCGCTCGAAGTTTGTCCCTCCCCGGCGCAGTTACTGCGAAAGTTGGCTTCGAGCTAACTATCAAGACTGATAATATAACGGTATACACGTGGAAACTCGGAGGAAAAAAAATGAAATACTCACTGACCGGGCGGGATATATATAGCAGAAGAAAGATGGAGGAGGGAAAAAGAACTACTGTTTTCCCGACCCCGTCACATTTTCTACTTTGCGGAGACGTATGGGGGTAGCTTAATTGGGGAAAAGCCCCTCCTCTTTTATTTATAAGTTCGGGAGTCTATCGCGGAGCGACGTGCGCGCCCCAGGCCAGCAGTTCCTCGTTACACGAGGGGTGGCGAGCTCGCTCCCTCGCACTCGCAGTGTACTATACGCGAAGAGAAATAAGCTAGATAGAGAGTAAGAGAGAAAGAGAGAGGGATGAAAAAAGACGCACCCTCGTTTCTCCGGTATCAAAGAAAGAGACTCTACTTTGCCGCAACGACGGTAAGGCAGCGGTAGCGGGCGTAGAGCCTCTCGGCTCGCTCGGGTACCAACGCCGAGACTCCAGCAGGGCTCACAAATAACCCTTATAAACGCCCGACCATAACTCGAGGAGCGAGAGCGCGCGAGCTTCGCGACGCAGACATGACAACCTGGAATGAGACTCATGGTGTGGACCCGGATCGTTCGGAAGCCCAGCCGACTCCCAGCTACTAAATTTCGAAACAAATATGAATAATAGTCGAGAATTAGCTTGGCGTTCTAATTATAGTCGGGCCAATTAGAAATTCTGAATAAGCCTGTCTTTCCTTGAACAATATTATCGTCTCGATGGTTATCGCAACTATACATGTATACATATACGATACACGTAAACTTCGATTCGGCTAGGCCGGAAGACAGGGTGGCTGGAGAGCGAGGAATTGCAGCAGAGGCGGTCGGTCGACCGATCGCGGGCGTCGGGCCACTTGATTACGTCGCGATAATAAACATGATGCCGATATGAACCGAACTCTCCTTGCCGCCCTCTCCTCTCTCGTATGTCGTGCTCGCGGGGAATCTGTGTTTCGCAACGTTCGTAGCCGGTGTTTCATTGCACGCGGGCTCTCCCCTCGTTCTGCTTCCCGACAGGCGAGCGCGCGCGTACACACCTCGCTCTGCCAATAATAGATCGTTGCCGCTGATACGATTGTAAATATGACGCGTTTATTGGGAGGATGATTCGTATTCGGGACTATTGCTCACGGGAGTGCGAGAGAGGAATGATTCGCACCGTGTTTGTCTCTCCATGGATTTTCGTTTTCCACGTTCGTGCGAAACGATGGAAAATCGCGCGGGCGCGTTTCGCGTGTACGACGCGTGATTGGTGGACGGGCCGCGGGGAATCGCAATCGGGGAATCATCGGACTGGTCACGTTTGCGTTCTTTCGATTGTTTATCACCGCGTAGACTCCCCAATACTCCTGCTCTCGCTCTATGATTTTTCGCTGTAATTTTACGAGTTTATCCCGGGGGGTGGTTTATCATCGCCGCACCACCGTGACGGGCTTAATCCCGTTAATAATCGCGGTTTCCCATTTTTTTTCCTCCGTCCGACCCTTCGCGCGCGTACACCCCCTCCTCCACAATCGACAATAATGATTAGACCCGTTTGATTTCTGATAGCCCTCTCTGTATTTACGATCTCGAAAGAAAAGAGGATGTCGCGCATACGAATAAAATTTCTTCGAGTCTTCGCCGCATTTATTTATGTATAGTTATCCAGTGTGACTGCATATTGTTTTATTTCGGGAATGAAAAGTAAGCGAGAGCTATAGGCCGCGCGCATAAGCTTCCTGGGCCAAGAGTATAAGAGGCAAACTGTTCGAGCGAAAGGAGGGTCGTCGAGGCGAATCGGGGTTGGGATTGTAACAGCGGCGGGGGCGAAACGGGGGTTTTACGAGGCAGTAACGGCCGATAAGGTGAGCTCGCGCCCCGACGGGGCTTATTCTGCTACAGCACCCAAGTGGCTGTTCAGCCAGTGCCATACCGTCACTACACACAGCTACTCGCTCGCTCGCTCGCTCTACCGCCCTCACTTTTTATTCTCTCTCGTTCTCCTCGCCTTGCCATATTCCTCGCTCTCTCTCTCTCCACTTTCCTCCTTATCTCGCGATGTACACGATACGTACACACCGAGAGACTTTATTCTACGTTTTATGCCGCTCAAACCGTCTGCACTCCGTTGCCGAGATTACTCACTAACTCGTCGTTACGAGAACCGCTCGAGAATCATTCGCTTCGTTCTCGGATGATCAACGAAATCATAAATCACTTTCAATCGCTTTATCGTTCATCAGATAATCGAACCAAAGTAATTTTAGGTGTTGGATCAAAATACCCCTTTCCATTTTTTCAAAAATCTTCAAGGCGTCATCACTTTTTTAAAAATGCATGTATTAACATAATTCCAACGCCATTCGCTTAGTTTGGCAAAAATCTTTAAGAATCACCTCTAATGAAGCTCATTTTGTCAATAAAAGGGAAATATATATTGCTAATTGAAATTTTCATGGGTCCACGAGACCTAGTGTGACGCCGAATTTTTTGAAATTTTTTTTTTCCATTTCAAGAGCCTATTCGATCGGAAATTTTTCGTAGATAACGAAAATGTTAATTATTTGGGGCGAAATTGAAGACTTCATATAGAATTAGACAAAAAACTGGCTTTTGGATCAGTTTTTTCAATTTTTCAATATCAATTATTGGATTATGCCCCGAATAAGTAGCATTTTCGTTATCTGCGGGAAATTTCCGATCGAATAAGGTCTTAAAATCGATTAAAAAAAATTTGAAAAATTTTGCGAATTTTTTAAGGTATACCCCTTTCCATTTTTTCAAAAATATTCAAGGAGTGATAACTTTTTAAAAAATTGATGAATTAACGTGATTCCAACGCCATTCG